>VBVQ01001270.1:0-37708 GCA_011636635.1 Tetramorium simillimum
GGTTTGGAGCGGAATAGAAAGAACGGAGCCCAGAATTATGCAGATACCGGATATCCGATGTAAGTAGTCGGGGTATTCTTCTCTGGGCCGGTCCTTTAGCCAATAGACATCTGGGATTTCCTGAATTGAATGTAAATTACCTTTTGCTCCGTTCGCGAAACGGATCTATCGTTAAGCTCCTGCAAATAAGGGGCCACCCGCCGTCCTCTATCGCTTCCTCCTCCTGCTCCCCATAGTCTTCTCTCCCCCCCCTTTTTTTCTCGCGGCAGTAAGAACGCGAATTGCTCGTCGGCGAAGTAAGGAAGGCAGTGGCCGCGCGTCGACAAAGAGAAAGAGATGGCGGGAAAGACCTACTTGGCGAGGGTAGAAAAACGGAGGAAAATCCCCGACCTCTGCGCCAGCAGTTTCCTTCGTCACGTCGAACGTGCCGACGACCTGCCGGCGTAGGGTAGCTGGGCGGCGGGTGGCGTACATTAATTTTCCTACGTTGCGGCAGCAGTGGAATCGAATTTGCGCGGCATTGTCCGGTAATCGGATTTACTTAATGCACGAAACGACGCGTGATTAAACGGCCGCGCGTGATACCCGCGGAGCCGCGCCGTAATGACCTGATCGTGCCTAATTGCAAGCGCAACAAGATGCGAAAATATTTTGGTACACTTGTGCGCGCCATGGAGATGGATTAAGTTGCCAGGTACAAAATAAAAGTCCCACAGCTGTAGGAAGATAAGGTGATAGGGAATGCGCTTTAAGCAAAGTCGGTCCGATTTCCTTTATTTCCTCTTCTTCACTTTATTATTCTTATTCTTTACTGCATTTTAGATAGAGCTTTCAGAAGCTTGATTTAATTAGTAGCAGAGATGTGAGAATAAAATGCTATTAAAGATGATAGGGTTCGATTGAATTTTCTTTATACAGAAGTCGCCTCGGGAATCGATCTTCGAATTCTTCTATCCGTCGTTTTATCGATGAATCAAAAATCCGAGAGACATTCTCGCGTTACATTGTTTGCGCCGTAGCCGATCGTTCACGAGTAACGTATGCAAATCGATCGATCATCGTTGCCGAGAAGAGCAGTCTCGCGCACGCTGCGCGTTTATGCACCAAGCAAATTAATTGGTCTACACCCTCCCGCTCCGACCGCTATCACTCGCATTTACATAAGCGCGCGCGCTCGAGTTCGCGTTCGCGTTTCCTGCGTCAATTTCGTTATTACTTGAGTGCCCGGCACGGCTCGTCCAACCCCCGCAATTTCACACCAGCCTTCGAGCCGAGCCGCCCTATCGAAAAGACCGGACCGTTTCAGACGAGGCGTTAGTAATGTGTGCGAGCGCGATGAAATGCAAACAGGCGCAATATTATTCATTGTTCGCCGGCTTTACACGTACCGGGCTTTGCCGGGCGCTCGGCAGGCTCGGAATGACGCCAGGGACGGATTCTATTTGCTTTACGACTGAAAAACGTCTACGTCGTAATTAATCAAATGCATTTGCCCGCGCTCGTATCTGCTTCTTTTTTCACATTTGTGCCTCGCGCGAAATATCCGCGTTCCGCTGCCCGCTTGTGCAAACATCAACTTCTGGATCACTCGCACTCGCTTTTAGTCGATGCTACGTATTTGCAACATTTACGAAAGAGTATTGTGCACAGTTTTACAGCGTTCCTCGCCAGTTGTATTGACGTCTGTTTGCTTTCGCGTGTCATACGCATAACGAAACATCGTACACGTGTTCCAAAAAGTATTAAAATATCCATTCTTTATGGTATCGTGATTTTAAGGGGGGATGTATATATTTATCTTTAAATATTGTCTTCCCTACAACACACATTTTTATTAACCAACGCATTGTTCTATTAAATTGAGACTTTTTAAAACTTTTATCCAGAGAGAAACAAAGAATCATTAATGAAATAATTGTAGAAAAAAAACAACAAATTTTCAAAGTTTTTTAAAATGTAATTTTTTAAGATGTAATTTTGTGCCGAAAAAGTTAATAATAGATATTCGAGTAATAATGAACAAAAATTGAATTTTTCTTGAAAAAAAGTAGTAGTAATTTTTATACAGCAACAACAAAAATAGGATATGTAATCATAAAATGTAAACCAGGAAGTTACTCCTCGTGAATATAATTTACACAAAGCGCAGGTGCGTGATATATATACTAGTACTCTTTTTTTAAAAATAAAATAGTATGCATTGAAAAAGATACAGAATATATCTTTAGTAAATAATTCACAGTTGGGTATGTTTGGGGGAAGAATGTCTTTTTGATTGATGTAGTGTGTTTCTACTCGCCGTTCGCCAGAAGCCATAACAAAGTTAGATAGGCCGTGAATTTTCAGCAAATTCACTGGCTAATTATTTATTGTGCTTATGCGCCATCGCGCATTCCCCTGAATATAGAGGCAATGATTTATTGTATAATGAATGAAATCATAGAATAATAATCGTTTCGGGCGCAGTGACACGCGAACTTGTACTCGTTACACATTCGACTACGGTGGACGGTTACATAATTACGGCGCGGTTCAATTGTTGCCTTTCGGAATTATGTAGTGGGTCCTTGAGTATCGATGGCATTCGATCGGCACGTTGCTTTAATATTTCAGTTTCTAGGAACCATCGATACTTCGCTCTCGTGCATTATTGCGAAACGTAAAACAAACGAGAAGTCACGAGAAGGAACAAGATAAATTTTGCTTATCTATAGAAACTAGACATAAAACTAGACGTGATTCGTCATTTTGAACGCGGTAACACGCAAATTCAACCTTATTATAGAACTCCGGTGAGCTGTTCCGTAATTATGACAGAGTTCTCAAATAATTGAACAAGGCCTCAAGCGGGATCGCAAAGTTCCTAAATTCGATATTTTGCACTTTTATGTTTCACTTCATGAATCTTCTTATCATTATCGTTTGTTTATATTCATTATTATTAACATTGTTTATTATTAAGGTAATATTTTGTTAAATGTCTAATAATAATTTATATGTTGTTTATATTCTGTCTTATGATATAAATTATTGCTTTGTTTTAATCATTTAATTTTTCAGTGAAATTTACAATCGTACAAATTTGTTTAAATCTTTCTATTTTGTCATGATAAAATAGAAAGATATAAACAAACACACTACATCAATCAAAAAGACATTCCTCCTATTTCCTCCCCCAAACATACCCAACTGTGAATTATTTACTAAAGATATATTCTGTATCTTTTTCAATGCATACTTGAAAATTGTTATGATATAATACTTTGAAAATTTGTTGCTTTTTTTTACAATTATTTCATTAACGATTCTTTGTTTCTTTCTGGATTATAACTTCCATTGCAATACGGAAAGAAAATTCTATTCGCTGGTAACGCTAAGCGGAGTTGGCACAACCCAATGTTAATGGCTCGCGTTTTTCTTTTTCTAATAAAACCGTATCGTGTCTGCAAAACTTTTCCTCGAGCCAATTTTGCGTTCGCCCTTTGGCGACGTAGGTTCCTTTGTAACAAGTTGACTCGCGACAAGCGCGACGGTGGACAGGAAAATAGTCGAGCGGGCGAAAAAAAACGCGAGAGCGAGAAAAGTGGTGAAGGAAGTGAGATGCCCGCTACCTAAAGCTGCAATTCTAAATTAGCTTGGCTAGCGTAGCTTGTTGTACGGCCAAGGGATTCTCGATAAACTTGCGTATAAAAAGTGGATTCTCATCACTGCATCCTGTCATATTTCAACTGCATTTGGCTTATTCTTCTTAATTTTTTAATTGTTCTTCATCCATATTTTTTTCTCTCATTACCGTCAATAAAAACTTTGCCGATCAAAAGTAGAAAATACGCTCAATACATTTTAATACGTTTCTTTATGATATTTTATTAAATGTAACAAAACCGTCGTATATGACATTATGGAATCAATTATTTAAAATATAAAGCGAATTATTAGATACAGATTATCAAATTTCGAAAACAAAATCTTTCTCAAAAATATTCTATTTTTATATAAATAATATTTAACGAGTTAATTAATATTTAAATCACTGACATAATATCTAAATGAGAGAGGAAAATATGCTCCAAGCTATCAATAATTTGTTTAACTTGTTTGGATATTCATATTGATTGGCTTGTTTTTATATAAATAACCAACTTAATTACAAAAGCGTATAATTTTAATGATGGCGGATTCTTTTATGTCACATTATTTATATGTCGTTTTATTTACAAGTAATCTAATTAAAGAAACTGCTACAGTCTACCCATGGAAAACCGAGTTTTGAGGAGGGCATACGTCCACTCCAAACATGACGTCTCATTTTATGTAATGAAAACGCCCTATCCTTATTCCGCTTTCGAGCACTGCCGGGAACTTTTCCCGAAGAAGAAGTTAAGAAGTCAAGTGCGCCACGTAATACCTAAAAACTGAAGCGATGCAAGGAGGATGTCGTACTACGTACGTCGAGACCCAGTTCGCCCATGAAGCGGAGAGCTGCACGTCAGTTAAAAACAAAAAAAAAATGAAAAGAAGACTGCGTACTTTGGTCGCCCGCTTCCGCCCTCTTGCTCTTTAAACCCTCGAAGTTTATTCCCGCACCGTTGCATGTTGAAGTACCGAACTGCAGAAATTGCTCGTAGCGAGATGAGGAGGGCACAAGTTGTGCTAGGTAGATGGTGTCAATATGTTTTAGCTATTCACGCGAGAATATTAATTATACCTTCTAAATATCCCTTAGCAACTTATTATATAACTATTAATTAATCTCTCTCCCTGTGTCTGTCTTCCTTGCAGAACGATTTTATGTAAATAACTCTCATCCTCTCGATTGAATAATTTGCATTATTTCAAATACCTTAAAGTACGTCTTGTATAATGTATATGCCGTGGAAAAATTTACATGTACCTTTTATGCAGATTATAGTACATTGTTGCCCTTTGCCTCTTTCATAGCTCGTGAATTAAATTCCTTCGTTCTTTCTTCTTTACTTTATTTGAATTCTCGCATTTTTCCCAGCTTCTTTTAGACATGGAACGTAAACGTGCTCATTTCTAGCAAAATTTGAAGTCAATACATAATTATTTATAACGATCGCATTTTTATCCTCGGTTTTTAGAACGTTGTAAGATATATTACGTCCGAGAATGATAATAACAAAACGTCAAAGGTTGTCAACAAAAAAATTGTAATTTCAATGACGGTCGCATTGTGACAGATATCTCTCGGTCTGTCATCAAAAATACTTTTTGACAGAGACGGAATAAGGTATTGAAGAGATATATGCCTACGGCGTCAAAGCTAAAGTTATATTCGGAATGAAATATGACACAGACGGTCGACAGTGCCGGTGGAGAGAGATTATGTGTCCGTAGAAAAACTGACTCTCCTCCACCGGTAAATAAGATCCTCCGCGTTCTGCCACTTGCTCTTCAGTCCTTGAATCCAATCCCCGGGCCCTCCTTTCGCGCCTCCATCTCCACCAAGGAACGAACCAGAGAGACGTTGCTTACTTCGCGAAGGTGGAAAGCGCTTTTTTTGTGCCTCTTAAGCTCGGGCTACACTTTTCTCGCCTCGATGCTCCGAACGGAATATCAGTTTACGCGCGGAACCTTCTCAACGCTTCTTCTTCTCCCAGCTTCCACCTTTGTAGTAGAATATGGCCGCCCACTCGTGCCGATCTTTTAAAGATTCTTCCACCATGTTCGTGCAACGCACGAGGGCATATCCGATATCGTTGCCAATAAAAAAGTGCGAGTGTTTCAGTTGCACTTTTACGCGCTCGTCGCTAAATTACGCATGAGAGGGGCGGAGCTTATGCTAGTTCGACACTATAAAAGTATCGATATTTTGCTCCCAATATTAATTGTTTTCAAGTTCTTTATTAAGGTCACGTATATTGTTTTTTTTTTCAGATTTTAATTATTCAATTTGATATCTCGTCAGATATTTTGATCAAAATCAGGCGGCACATGCAATAATATTTTTTATGTGATACGTATCATAAGGAAAATTTGTGAAATTTATTAATTGACAAATTGCGTTTTACGAAAAAAGTTTTTCTAACATTCTGATGAAATATAAAAAAATGTTCTTTTTACAACCATTCTAAATCTGTACTGCAATCTGTACTGTAATACTGCAAATTTTATTATGGTTTTATATCATTTTTTATTGTTCCAGTGTTCGCAATTTAGCTTTTATATCTGCGCGTAAAATTCTTAATCGAAAAGAAAAGATATTTCTTGGATACCACCAGTATTACTGATTATGAATAATGGATAATAATATAAATCACGTTTAAATTGTAAAGTTGCTAATCAATTGAAAAATATTCACAAAGATTAAAAATATTATATTTAACATAGCATTTAATATAAAAAAAATGCTCTTCAACGATTATAAATATTTTTCTGTCTCTCAAACACGAATTTTATTTAAAAATAATAGTCTAATCGTAAATTTATAATGCTTTTATAAGAAAATAAATTATATACATATACGAAATATGTAAAATACATATAGCGAAATATGTGAAATATTGCGGTAAAATTAGAAAAATCAATAGTTAAGAACAAATACTCTCTTTGGTAATACAAACTCTCTGATATAAAATTCCAATGTTTATTTGTACGCTTTATTTTATATTTTTTCGCGATACTTACAAAATAGAAGCAAAAATTCGGGCACCCTGTATTATATTGAAAAGATGTTTACGACACCGATGAATTTCTCTCCAAGAACGCTATTCAGGACATCTTCGTTTATGTTTACATACACGATCTACCTGGCAGTAGATAACAATATCGCGCTACGACCTTAGTTCGCGGACATATCCAAACCAGTCCGCAGTTGAACTCGTGTTGCGGGCCGGTATACACAGACATTTCAAACGACTTGTGCTCCGATCCTCGTCACCTCACGTCTGTCCTTTGTAAATTTTCATCGATCTCCCAAGCATCTCATTCGATAGTCTTGAGTTCCATTTTCGAAGTTCAGATAATTCCAAGTGTTTGTGTGTACTGTGCGATTTAGACCGTACCAGTATAGTGTATTCTTTCGGTAAGTAGGCGAAAACGTGAAGTTCCGTATTCGCGAACGTTCGGTTTGTCGAGATTCTAAAATTTTTTTAAAGCGATTTCCTTGTACGTTCAGTACTAATTCTTAATACTTTTTTGTTGTGTAGTGTTTTGTAGTGTTGTGTAGTTGAAAAATTTGATTCCAGAGATAACAATATCATCTCCAATTTCTTCTTCTCGAAATATAATATATTGCATCTATCTAAAAATAATAATTATGCAAACTAAATTTAATACGTAAAATTAAATTGCTATAAAAAATTTCTTATTTTGTAGTTCTATAATAGTAGTCACAAACAAATAATTTTTTACAATTGAAATATTCCTTCTAAAAAGTTATTAAGCAATAGAAATGGAAAGTTTGCAAAAGGAATCAACTTTAGATTATTTATATTAATCTTTGAACTTCTTATTTTTTGTATAATTTAAATCGATTTTATTAAATATTTTATTAAAATCGTTAACCAAGAGAAGAAAGAAATTTGTGCCATACGATTGAGTCGTTTGAAGTACATTAACATTCGAATAACGAAGTTTTGTTAATATTATTAATACAACGTATTGCTTTAATTATTGATCGTGAGGGTCCTTTGCGTCAGACCGTGATCTCCGTCGATATCGCGTCGAGTGCGTTCATTCAAGTTAATTAAACGTAACAGGACACTCTTCGTCTCCGATGAGGTTCACCAGTTAATAAAATTTGAATTTCAAATTCCGTCGTCGCGAGTTGGCGGTGAAACGAGCAGCGTCGAACGGCAGCGGTTATCGGTGCCGCTGACATTAAATGTTTGGAGATTTTTTTTTTGTTATATCGATTGCAGCACACATTGTGTAACTCGAGAAGGAACGATCAATGTTCGAGCCCTGCGTGCAGACGTCGAGCGCACCATTGAATGCGACAGACACGGAAATTATGCTCAGTTATAAGTTGCTCATTAGTGGAATGAAGTTTGATCAAAATAACAACAATAACAACATGCCGCATCAACCAAATCGGTAAGAGAGATAATTCATATTTTTGAATATATGACTAGATGAAAATGATCATGAGAGCAGTATGCAATGGATGCATTGATGAGAAAACGCTGTACGCTTCAATCTTTATTCGATTTGATTATGCAACTGAATTAGAATATCACCGTAACAATATCTACAGAGAAATAAAAGAAAATTGCTATATTAATTCTGCAATTTTTATTTACTTTAATCTTAATTCAAACTATATTTTTTCTAATGAAAATAATTCAATATAGCTTATGGATAATTTTTATTATTTTTTCACTGTGATATTATTTAATTACGATATAATCGTAGCCGAATTTAAGAATTGAAATAAATGATTAAAACAGTCAACTTCGCGTAAAAGAGAGAGAAAGAGAAAAGAAATAGAGTTCTTTGTTTTTTTCTAGAAAAAAAGAATACATTGACAAGAAATGGAGTTCTGGTAGAACATATACAGTATAAATTGTGTCCTATATGCAAGAAAAAAATACGTCTTTTAAGTCATTTTTATAAATTATATTTTGCAAATTAATCTTTAATTGCTTAAATAAATGAATAATAATAATAAATACTGATTAATTTAAAACAATATTAATTAAAATTAATATAATACTTTTAATTAATGTGTTTAAAAGTTTCTCAGAGAATATATTTTTTTCTTTTATAAGAGGTACATTTTATTAGAAATTAACTATGGGATAAAAGACTTAATGCAAAACTGCATCAATAAACGAGATAATTAATAATTAATAACGAAGACAGTCTCGCTTAAGTTTCTTGCTCTTACCGAGTTCGTTTGAGAGAATCGATTATAAAGGCAACTTTCGCGCTCAGCTTTTTTTCCTTGCGCTCAGCTCTTTTTAATTGGTTGCCCGTCTAGCATCGTGGCCCTTTAGCCAATTAGTACATTACAAAAAATGCTACGGTATCTTTCTATCGAAATTTTTTCAATGCAAATTTTTAATCGACTTGCTTCTCCCATTTGCATATATATTGTGGTAATATTTGAACAAAAATGTATCTTGCGTCTATGTATATATATTTTTTATCGTTTCTTTTTTATATATTTGTTATTAATTAAATAAAAATGTTACACAAAACGTTACTAAAAATAAACGCTTTTGTGATCTAGATTAAAAGCATTTCCGTTTTTTTTACGTTTAGCTTGTTTTAAAAAAACTTTAATTTTTATTTTATATACAATATAAATGAAAGAACTTATTAAAAGCAATATAAATGAAACTGACAACACTTTAATTAACTATTTTATATAAATTTAATAAATTTCTAAATTAATTTGCAGAAAGCATGATCTGTTTTGTCCATGAAATATATTAATTTAATTTTTAATACTTTATGCATTTTAGATATCGTATTATTCTCTTATATCCGTTTTTCTGTAGCGATCTGTGTCAGAATTCAACAGCTACTATGACAGGTATTTTGATCCATGGCATAGATCTCTCCTTGAAAAGCCGTGACCAAGAAATATGCGTATAACGTCGGTTGTCGTTAAGTTCCGTCAGTTCTTGTACACTTCTGTGAAGGAGAAGTCGTGAGCAAGAGTCGTTAAAGAGTTTCGCACCATCAAGTTTTGGTCGACTTTCGTTGTCTCCCTCTATTCCGTCATTCTCCGTTCTCGTCTCTTTTCTTCTCCAAAGCTCGCTTACATTAACGAAGTTGCGATGGTAGCAGACATTAACTTGCAAGGCTGCAGGCACCTATCAGTTTGATTATTTTCCAGTTAACACTACGAGATGTTGTTCAAAAGACAGTAGAGAGTAGAAATGAGGCAAAATAAAATATAGACAGCATCCAACAAATGTGACGAAGAACTTTTTCATAAATTATTAATAATCGTGATCGTAAAATGTTTCTTTCTGGATGTAAAAACTATCTAAATTAAACAAAAGTGTCGATCGTATACACACATTTTGACTTTTTTTTTCATTATACATATTAGATTTAAATTTCTTGTTAACTCAAATTTCAACTATGATAAGGATTATTGAAGATTTTAAAATTTTTGCTCTTTGCTTGCAATTTTTTAATGTCCCTTAATTTATATATTTTTCTTAAAAATTAAAAACTCTAAAAGTTGCTAACAAAAATTACTCGAAAATGAACCAAAGTCTCGTAAATTGCGTTGTATCCCATATAGCCACTGACTCTCAGTATCTATTCAGCCGTCTAATGTCCGATAATTATCTGATATCCGAACACGACATGTACCATTATGTGTGTCGCAATTTTATTTTCTCATAATTAGCCCAGAGCGTCGACAATGCCTCCACTTGAGACACAAGCGTTCGCGCATTTAATCGGTTAATTATCAAGAACGCGTGATTCTCTCTCCCTCCCACCCCCTTCCTCTCTTCATTTCTCTCCTCCCTTCCCCTCCTCTCTTTCTCTCTTATGCCACGTTAACGAAGTTGTCGTCACCGCGATGAACTCGAGGGCAGACCCACAATATCAGTTTGGTTATCTCCTGTTTAACGCCATTGTGTCGCAGCGGGTAAAGGGTGATAACGAATCAGCGCCTATGCGCCGGTGAGGGTTTGAGGGTAGTGAAGTCGGTGGAGGATCGTTCCGGGGACAGTGGGATCGGAATAGAGAGGGGAAAAACGGGACAATAGTGCTTGGGGCACTGTGAAGATCCAGTAATTGAATTACACTCCGATAACCGCTTATCGCGAGCATTCTCCCCCCGCGAGTTTGCAGCGGCAAAATAACTTTCGCTTATTGCGCGGCTCGATCGCCCATCCGTTTCTCGCAGGGCTGTATCGACGAAATTTGCAGTGTTGCATTTTCCTTGAAAATATCAATGAAACAGAATCGTAATTAAATCTGTAAAAAGTTATTTTATCTGTATATGTGAAATATGATCTAATAATGTAAATTAATATTCTAAATCCTGCGATAAGCCAATTACGCAATGCTATGGCAATGTCATGTAATTGTTTTGCATATTCTTACAATTAAATAAATGAATTTTAAAGCCACTTAATTGTCAGTTAAAAGAATCATATTAGTACTATTAGTAAATTTAATATTTTAAAATTGCATTTTATAAGCCGATTATGTGAAATTAAAAGTTTAAGGTATTAATAAAAATTTCAAGAATCTTATACTCTTTCTGTTTCTTTATGATATTAATATTATCGTAAAAAATGAACTGCTGTTTCAATCTTTAAAATAAATAATGACTTCATGAAGTAAATGAAGTAAATTTTTAAAGCAAAGACTGAGACATGAGACAGCCATGACTTTCTTTCCGGTTTTCCTCTTCTCTTCTTCGCTCTTTTCTTTTTTCTTCATCGGGCCGATCCACTGGGTGGATGGCTCGCAAAATAATTAGTTCGCTTACGAATCCCTCCGGTATATTGGCAGACAGAGGGAGGAAATTAAATTCGTGCCCCTCGTATAATCCACGCTCGTGCCGAATCGACTCGTTCCTTTGATTCCTTTGATTCGGCCGCTCTTCCACGATTAATTATCGGCGATAAACGCACGGTCGCGTACTATAACGGTACGGTGTCTTTTGCAACATACGACCGCGTCCTCGCGCGCGGAATGTCTAATGAAGCTTTTTGCATCGCTATCTCCCATTCCGATGATGAAATCGTAGAAAGGAATTGCGAAATGGAATTATCAAAAGCTTATGCTTCTAGGTAATGAAAATCCGCTATCGTGTCCATGAGTAATTTTCCGATAACGTGTATTTTCCGTATGTCTTTGTAATTCTCCGTAATAATTTAAAATGGTTTATCTAATATGTTATAAAAAATTTATAAATGTAATGAGATGTAATGTAAAACTTGCATTAAGTTCATAATAAATTGCGAATAATTATGTGTTTCTTATTAACGCTGATTTTAAAAGTTCGTATGTAATCGATATTATCGGTATTCATTTACTTAAATTAAGTTATTAAAAAATTCTCTTTATACTTTTTCTTAAGTTAAGGAAAAAATCAATTTTAAATAGAGAAAAAATTTTATTTAGCGAACATCTAAGATAAACCGTTTATCAGCGAGAATATTTTAATTGGCATTTATAAAAGATCATTGATATACACATATAATCCTATTTAATATAAGTGAATTTAAATTGTTTTTAAGTCGTTGCTCTTTTTGTCTTATAGAATTTAACATATTTATGCGTAACAAGAAACATTCATAACATTTAATATGAAAATGTGAGGATAAATATTTACAACAAACATTTGTTGACCAACAATTAATTTCATATTTGTTTAAATGTACATATATAAAATGATATCTCTTTTAATTCTGTAAAAACGTGCCATTTAAATATCTGGCGCAATTAAGCAACAGCCAGAAGGAACAGAAGAGCAACGTGAGGATATGAATGTCCAACTAATCCCGCGTGGATGAAGTCGGTGGTTATATCCGTCGACTTCAGCCTTCGACGATAATGCGATGCTTAAATTGTCGCCGAGTTATATACTCAGCAAGGAACATTTTGCAACTAACCAAGCTCGAAACACTAACCGCGTGGCAAATTCACCCTAAGCGTCGCGCATACATTTAGGGTAGTCGAGAGAGCCGAGAGGGGTTAGCGAAACGGCTGATTCGGGAATAATTTCCAGCTATCTCGAATAAGCACGCCAGCAACGGCGTTCCTTAATTCGAGACATTTTTCGTTTTGTTTGATTGCGCGCGGCGTATCAATTACAGGATAATTACTCCGACGGCATCAGAGCGTACCTAACACTAATTGGATGCCCACGCGTTGCGAAAATATTCAAGCAACCGCTGGAATTGATTCTCTGTGCTCGCATTACGGAATCGGAACTATTAATATCTCGATGATAGGATGAAATAGCAGAAAGGTTGTATTGAGCGTGAAATATCCTGCGTATGTGAAAACAATCATGCGAGAAAGCGTTTGCAGGAAATAAATGTAATCTGTAACATAATAGATATTTAACATTTATTAAACAAATTTTATATACATATAAATCGTAATTATTATTTTTTGACAAAAACATGTTTAAAAAATTTGAAATCAATATTTTTTATTATAAAAAACTTGGATATATTATTTAATATTGGCAAACAAAATATACTGAAATTATAAATCAGCAAAATAAAAATTATACATTTTAATTCGACAATTAAAAATTTTGCTTCTTTAATTTTCATAACATTTGAATAAATATTTAAAGCAATTTGTTCTATATAGCATATAGCGTAACAAAAGACTGATATTTTTGTGCACATTTCTAAGATTATTCACATAACGATGTCATAATCAGAGACAGCGTAATCAGCTCTGCGCACGGAAACGAATTCTCGAATATGATCGCCAAACTTTCTTGTCGACGGGGATTAAGGCGCTCTAAGATGCCTTAATGGCCATCAAAGTCCGTCGCGAGGAAGCGAACGACATCGTCATACCGAAGTACCGGGAGAACGACGAGCTTTCTTAATTAGGGAAACGGAAACGCGAGGAAGGGTGTCTTACAGTGGTTAGATGAGACGGGAACAGCTCAAAGAGAATTCCCTATGTAAGCTGTCTCCGTCTTGCGTCGGATTTATCTCTTTGGAACAGTCGAACTGTGTTTCTTAGTGGGTCACCGCAGTTTATTATCAACTAGATGTGTGTATGTGTATATGCGTGTACGTGTGTACGTGCACGTGGGCATACAACAGCAGTTTTCGAATATACAGGGTGAACCAGTGAATCGGACGATTTAAAAAAATGTGAGAAAGTCAAAAGATTTTTATTTATAAAATTTTTTTATTCGTGGATAAAATTTATTTTACATTAAACATTTGGTTTAAATCATTCATACTTTGAAATGATATAGCTTGCACCTGTCGTACTATTTTATTGTTACTATTGGTTTTAAATCTTAAAATTTAACTTATTTCTGGAAATGGGGTAATTAAGTTTGCCATTGACTTTTACATCCGTAATCTGTTCTACTGATTAATCCGATAAATATCAAATTATTATTATTGTAAAAAATATCTCGTGGTTCGTAAGTTCGAAGTTAGTCAATTTAATTAACCAAGAGCAGCGGAGTTGGCAACTGACCGTAGAGACAGATCGAACAGCGATGCGCAAATTTGAGCTCAACAGAAATTCTGCTCCAATTACTGATCGGTAATTGGATGCCGCTAGCCATATCGCGTCTGCAAGCTACTTCCCTGCGATTATCGAATCTTCGACCAGTATGTGATCGAGTTGAGAATCGCAGCATTATCTTTTTTTATGTGTGAAATAAAAACTCGCGATAGAAATTGTGTCTTTATCTTACAATTAGTATCTATATCGATGTGAGTAAAATCAATAGTGTTTGATAACTTGAAATTGAAATTGATTACTTGAGAATGATTAGTAAAAGAACAATAACATGTCTGATAATAATAAGGATGGCAATCACATTTCTTTTTTTAGGCATATTGAAATACGTCAGATAAAACAAGATTGTATTAGATTAAGTTGAAACTCAATTTGAAAATAAACTGAGATTTTAATCTGATAACTTATAAATAATATCGCAAGATGAGATAATCTCATCAATATTGAATTACTTCCATTATAAATTCTTTCTAACGCTTGATTGTAAATCGCATTTTCGTTCATTATTTACTCAGCTATTACAATAAGATACCGCATTTCATTTTAAACCACAATTGTTTCGTTCGGACTTTGCTTATTCAGCCTCAAAGGCGAAAAGGCAGCTCGTTAGGATATGTTAAATTGTACTACCGCAAATAATAAGAAATCCATGTTTATTCATCAGCAACTTTGTCAGCAAGCGAAGCTTAAACAACCGTTCGATACTCAAGTGTACCGCATAATGCACTCTTTCCGCCTGTCTCTTCGTTTAGATCTCTTTATCTTCTTGTTTTCTATCTCTTTCATCTTTTTGCTTTGCAATTAGATCACCGATGAGCTTCACACAGAAACCGTAGATTTCTCTTCTCGTACCTACGCAATTAACGGAACTTTCGAGGTAGATTATTTGCAAGCTTTAATTTACCGGGTTCGAGATTTGACGGAGGGACGGTAACGAACGTGACGGTCGGATAGGGAGAATAGAGAGATGACTTATATATGATGTCTCATAAAAGCATCGACCGTGGCGAAATTATTTTGCGAGAAAATATTCCCTTTACATGCCCGACGTGGCGAGACGCGCGAAACGAATTAGACATATCCACGTGGCGTGGCGTCCGACGTGGGGCGCAACAGGGGTCGGGGCTACAGACAGAGCCGAGTATCTCTTCTCATTGGAGTGTTGTTTGCAAGAGCATACCACGTACATGTCCTTCCAACCGCTCACAGAGCTTTTCCTTGTTTTTCGGTGTCAGAGCGGCTGCCACTCCCGAGAACGAAGGCATCGCGCTGGCATGTATGAGAAGGTTGAAGCGCGCGCGAGCTTATATGACGCTAAAGCTGCCGCCGCGCCGCGGCACACAACTGCAGCCGTATGTGCAGGCATAAATGTAGATACAACGAGTAATTGTACATATGTAGACGTGGGGAGAAAGTTTCGGTGAAAATGTTGTAGAAGGCGACGCGGATGGTTGCTACAGAAATGTATAATTGTAGTGGTATGTTCGCTGTAGAGACGTAAAGCTTATTTTCTCTAGTAGATATGGAGGAAACTTGAGGTATGAGATAGTACAAGCCATGATAGGACGTGAAGATATTGCTATAGATATGAATAGATAGCTGCAAGTGTAGACGTGATAAGTACAGATGTGTGTGCATATGCGATAGTAACTTCTGATATATACGTGAGGGTATACACATAAGTTTGTAGATGTTAGGGTAGGTAGGGTGGTTGAGGCGAGAATGGACGCGGTCCACAGAGTAGAGGTCGAAAAACTTTTGTATGCAGCACTCGTATCAGCGGACACTACACGTGACTGGCCTAACTGCTCGAGGGTTTGAAACGTGTGCGATCACCCGTGTCGTGTTCCCGTCTGCTACTAGGACGGTGAAATCGATAAGCGTTTTCGATTTTTGACGTTCCGCGAGCAGGTCAATGCTCTTCGTGATCCGCTCGGAAGATTAGTCTTCTCGTGATACCCGCCCGAACTTATTCCATCAACATTCGCCCAAGTCGTCGGGATGGTAGTTTCATCGACGTTTTTAAACTGGTAACTAGATGATCAAATTTCTCGCGTGTCGAGATGTACAGTTGTATAATGACGGCTTGGATCGTGTTATTCGGATGATTGCTAAGGGCAAGTAATTAAGTGATTTTAAAGCGTGTTAAAGTAGTGTTTTACATAGTATGGAAATTATTACAACAAATGGATATATTTTTAATAGTCTTACGATTATGTGTAAATAATAACGAATGCAAAATTCTAAATTGGATTTCTGTTTTTTCAACATATTTGAAAAGTTACTTTATAGATTGAAAGTATCGCTAATTTATATTTCTTTATAAGTAATCTGTTACTTGGAAATTATTAATTAAACTAGGCTAAATTTATCAAATATAGAAAAAAAGGGAACAAATGGATGATTCAAATGTACATTTGCATGGAAGAATCGTAAAGCTTTACTGTATCACGTAACAGTTCATACAGTATTTTTCTTTATTAACGCAAGACGCCTCTGTAAGCTGAAAACAATTATGCAAATTCAACCCTTTTACCTTCTGAGTCTCCGACCCGCTGTCACATTCACCCTTGTCACCGATGAGACGCTTTAGAATAGTAGAATGTGCTCGCATCGCGGGCGTGAAGGGCTGCACGACCCTGCAAAAGAGGGGTGTCGCGACAGGCATAAAAAAATGACCGTGCCGCTCAAAAGAGAGAGCCCAGCTGTCATTTTCACCGGAGCGCCGCGCAACAACCGTGAAACGGCGAAATTTTCGAAATTCGACCTCTCGCCGATTATTTCTCACCCTTCGTCTCGCTGTGACGCTTCCAGAGTTTTTCTCCCAAAGAGAGAGAGAGAGAGAGAGAGAGAGAGAGGGGGTTTGGAGAACGGGGAGGCCTTCGCGGCCGTTCTCGGTTAATTTCCTGTGGCTAATGAAAGAACATACGCGTCCCACGTCGAAACGTACGCAGTCGTCCGTCCAGCGTGGTTGAACAACCCCCGGATTAAGTAACTTTGACAATATCGAGGACGAAGGGACGCACTTAGCCTCGAGCGATTTTTCTTAATTATTGGAACAGATGCACGTAGAATTTCAATAGCTCTTATGTATTCTACACTCAATCAATATATCTGAGAAACTTGATCTAATTTGTTTCAGAAACACGCGATATCTTCGGAGCTGTGATAGATTAGCACAATCTTTTATATAACGAATTTATATATAGTTTTTTATACAAGTTTCAAATAAATAATTTTTAAGTAATTAGTTAACTTATAAGAATCGTAAAGAGAAAAAAAGATTTAAAAAGTAAAAATGAAACTTTGAACAAAATATACATATAATAACAAAAGATGCTATTATGTTGACACTATTAACAAATCATTTTAATTAATAAAATATTTACTCCATTTTTGGATAGATTCTGTAACATTTCCAATCTCGAATATGCAAAGTCTTTTACACGAAATAAGATCGGGGATCTGATGAATATTATAAACTGTACATATGTTGCACGATTTTCACAGCTGCGCAAGATATTACATGCTTCAAGTTTTCGATGAAGTTCGAAGATAGTTAAGGACCGGGGACATCGAACCCTCTAATATCGGTGTACATAGCCGCAAGCGATACGAATCTCGATGTAACGGGTAACGAAATCGCGTTTCCGCGCGCGCTGACGAGCCAAAATAAACTCGGAAATTATCTTCTCTTGCGGAGCAATTCAGTAGAATCTTTAATGAAGCGACCGAAAAAAGAGCTATTATAAGTAATTATAAATTTTCCAACCAGCAGCCAAGTGAATTTATGAGTTAGAAAGTATTAATTTTTAAAAATTGAATGAACAACAAAAAGTAAATATATTGTTTTACATTTTTGTTGATTGTTTAACGTTGTTAAAACGCATATTGCAATGACATAATTGACTTATTTTTATTTTAATAAAAATTGTGAATATTCTTTTTTTTATATTAGACAGTTTAATAGATAAAAGCGCAATAAAGGTATCAAATTAAACGTATATTTATTTAGTTTTATAATGGTTGACACTAAATTTTGCAAGTTAAAATCAGATAAAAAATCAAATAGGTTGTATGTCTCCATGCTATAGTATTCGATGGATTAGACAAATATCTTATCATGATGAATCGTTTGCACAATCAGCTGTTTTCGATCTTTGCCATAATGCATTCGAGACCCTGTATCTTTAATCTTCAATTACTCACAAAGTCTGCGAAGTGGAATAGCGTTCACGGTCCTTCCTCGGCTCGGCATTGTCTACTTGTCGCGAATGCGAGTGCCGGCTCTCGCCCGTAAATGAGAAGTACACATTCACATACATACACACATGTTGCGCATACATGCTCGCAGTTCTAAGAAATTGCGATAGGTACGAGTGCATCCGCGCGCGCGCGCGGGAGCGGTTCTCGTGTGAGTCAAAGGGAAAAATGGCTGGGCGAGCAAGAATGGCGACTCACAGGGAGAAAGAAGAAAAATAAGGGATCGAGACCGAAGAACCGTACGACCTCTCGACGGCGAGAAAAATTTGCGAAATGCAGGCGTCAGCCAGTCCTTTTGTGTGCGACGCGTTCTCGCGTCCATTCATTTTCGCGGAGTTGACGAAAGCGCGTCGTCGTCGTCGTCGTCGTCGTCGTCGTCGTCGTCGTCGTCGTCGTCGTCGTCATTCTCCCTGTTCTTTAACGGGAAGCAAACTCATCTTCTTCGTTACATGAAGCTCTTTTATTAATGGTCCGAGCGGACGGTGGCACTTTCAATGACCGGCCGGTCGATTAATCGGAATTCGATATCGCACGTGCATACGATCGAAGTTACGATGCACGGTGTCTGCATCTGCATTCATTTCGACTTGTAAAGTTAACGACCCACTTTCGAACTCATCAACTTTATCTGGCCGAAAATTTGCAGGGCAAGCACGTAAATTTCATATGCATAGAACCGGTAAAAAATAGTCGTTATATTGCTGATATTTTTTACTTTGGAATACAGTGTAACATCTATTAAGGTCGATCAGAATAGTATCAATATTATTCGTACTGTGGGTTATTCAATATTCGACAACGTGACAACTTCCGCTTGAATTTGAATTAATAATATGCATTAAGTATCACGCGAGATATAGATTGCATAAACGCGTCTGCAAATTATTGAATTGTCACAATGCACATAGGATGTTATTAATAATATGAACTCATTCTTATAATTGTACTTCTGCAGAATGCACTTAATTGGAATTACTTAATAGAAATTTAAAAACTTGGATTATTTTGAGTCTGTTTAAATTGTTAAATTTAATACTTATTTCAAAAGTAAAATTTATTATCGGCTTTGATCTGAAAAAATTATATTATTATTATCTTTAGATGTAATATAATTTTGTTATCACAATATATTTTTAATACACTTTTATTCCATAAAGAAATAATATATTTATTGCGCTTACTTAAAAAAAATAGACTAATTAATATTCTCCATTGTTGGAATATATTTTACGGCAACTCCGCGGATCGTAAAAATATTCCGCTTATAAAGTACTTAACGGGACCTTTTCCTTCGCGAGAGCCGTTTGCCGTGCTTCCGATGAGCCCTCGCGGTTATTAAATTCATTTCTCGGCTTGATTAACGCGGCTCCCGGCAAAAACGGCTAAAATATTGGGACGTTGTATAAAAACGGAGCTCGCGTGGTACTCGCGCGAGTTGCACTTAATCCTCTTACCCCGTCGGGCAGTTACGGCGGGGTTGGCGTAGCCGGTACGCGTAGCTAGCTCGTGCTATATTACGGACTTACACCGTTAAATTGATGGCCGCAGTAGCCAACCACCGCCATAACCGGTGGCCCAAAACCCCTATGTTCGGAATTTACATTGAACAAGTCGAAGAGAGGCTGGGTAACCGCCCTCGAGTTCCTCGAGGCAGCCGGATTGTTTCGTGCGCAGCTCGCGAACTGCGTATTTTTATTACCGAGTTTCATTTTATTATTAATTCGAAATCCTTGCGCTTCTTGCACGTGTGAAATATTGGTAAAAGCTAGCGTACGTTCCGCTCCGATAATTAGTTGACCAGTTCTCTACAAGCATTCCACGTTCCTGATGTATGAATTTACACGTAGGCCCTGTTAATTGACACATTTGGTTAATTAATATCCATGGAGATATATTACGCATATAATTCTGACCGAATTTGCTGTACCTCTGACAGAGCCTTATTGATTGTTGCATCACAATTTGTGCAAAATTTTTCTTTTCTACATCTCTTTACATCATTTTACTTTATACCGTTAAAATTTAATTTGAATAGATATTTCAATACAGCGTATATTTTGCATCTTTATAATCAATTAAAGAACAATTCAGAAAAAGAATGCCGTATCTATACAACTAAAAAGCAGACATTTATTGATTTTTTAAAAATTGCTTATAATAAGCTGCTCTTATAATGATATAATTGTTAAAATTAATGAAATATTTATAAAATTAAGATTAAGAAAAATATTAAAAGAAATATACATCTCTATAATTTCTTTATCTAGTCTCTATTAAATTAATATTATTATGAGAGCATCCCTTTATGGTCTATTAAAAAAATCAGATAATTACAAGAAGGGTCTTAATTTTTATTAATTATTAATATTCTATAAATTAAGTATTTTGATAAAGTATATTTAGGAAAGAAAATATACAAGCTCTAGAATATTGACGATAAAAGGAGCTCATCACGCCGGAAGCGTTGCGCAAAATAACGCGTTCGTCAAATCATTGTCGAATTACCTTCGTTTATCATCTCGGTCGCAGTACGGTCGACAATACCAGTAAGAAAAATGTGCGTACGTGCGTGCGTGCGTGTACTTAAGCGCGGGAACGCCGCAGGCGGCGAAGCAATTTCCTGTTACGACCGATCGAGGATAGCCGTCAATGCTGTATAGGGTGTCCAATATCTAACTTGCTAACTTTTATCTACAACTTGTGCTCAATGTGAAATCATATTTCTTTAATAAAACTTAACGTAATAAAAGCCTCAGTGCATTCACAGAATTACACGCAGTTACAAATAAATTACAGTTACAGTCTTATCTTAATAAATGGAGAGATATTTTCTTATCTTCTTCAATTAATTTCCAATGTCTTACTTTAATAAAATTTTAATTTACGCTTGATTTATCAAGCTCTTTAATGTTAGAGTTCGGTTGAAAAATTCGAAAATCGACATTCTTTTTAAAAGAAAGTAAGAAAAGATTCCCAAACTTAATCAAAGCATTTAAGAGAGACCGAGAATGTCACGAGACAGATATGGGACACCCTGTGTAACACATTACACACATACGTGCGCGCGGTGCGCACGTGTAGGAATCTCGAGCCCCAGGGGTGAAATAGTGGCTGGCAGTAAGCAGCACCGTTCAACCTGCCAGCAGATAAAATTCACCGGGCAGCGATACATCTTCGACAATTACCACGGCAACGAAGAGAATCCGGCAAGTTTCCTCATAAATCCGCGATATTTTTACGCGCGAAACTTTCCGCGACCTATAATATCTGTAAGAGCCCCCGTGAAAGCGCAGGACCCTCTCGCCGATTTACGACCCACCCTCGAGCCACCCTCCAGCGTATCCTCTAGTCGGCCCATCCTTGCGGTTTCCTCTGGAACTTATCCAGGTGGTCAAGCTTCCAAAAGGTTTAGTAAACTGTCTCTCGGGGATAGTTAACGGCTAACTAGCAAAATTGTCTTAATTAGAAAGTTTTTATCCCGCCGGCTTTTCTCCGGATTTATTTTGAACGCGATTAACATTCGAAGATTACGCTATTTCATGCGATTTAAGAAATACGAAATACTTAAGGAAGTTCACTTTCTTCAATATATAATTGCTCCTCTGACATAAAAAATATAGTAATATTTCTTTGGGTTTATTTTATATAAAAGTATACGTTGTATATGTATATAGAAAACGCGAAGATTTAGACACTAAAGTTCTCAACAGTTTACGGCGTATAACTGAGAAATAATTTACTGAAAATTTCACCTTTGCTTAATTTTTTCGTGGGATTCTGGAATTTCTCTTCGTCGACTGTCGGATCTCAGACTGTAACGGCCTATCGCTCTTCATCGCGCGCTGCTTTTTCGGGAAAGGAGCGCGGGAGATAACCAGCTTCGCGGATAACGCGCGAGCAGACCGCAATCATTAAAATTCACGAGTAAAACGAAAGTTGGCTGAGTCTGAAGCGGCTTAGCTCCTCGCGCTGCCCGTTTTTAGCGTCAGTTTCTAGCGCGGGATAAGGGAGCGAAGCGGATCGGCTCGAGGCTACGGAACGGTGTGAAAGCGGACCGGCGCGGCGAGGGGGTCGAAGCGGATGGGGGCTGGTTTCGCCCGAGGCGGGTAGAGAGCGAGGTGGATGTATCGTGATTTACGAACAAACTTGCTGAGCACTACGAGCCGTCGGGCGTCTGTTCGATATCAATTTCCTATCCACTTCCCCGCCTCGTTCCTGGCCGCTCCCTTCCTTGTTTCCGCGACCGGCATCGATAGGACAGGTGTAGGAAAAAGAGTGCTAAAGTCCTCCTTCCTACCTTAACCGGTCTTTTTGTGTCGTTTGTAGCGACACATTTGCGGAAAAAGCATCGACTCGATAGTGTTCTCACTAAATTGCCCTGAAAACTAGCAAGACGATACATTTATATGTATTAAGCATAGAAATAAACTATACATTTTTAATCATTTTATATATTCTTCTATCTTGAATTAAATTATAAGTTTTGTTTTAAACTTAGAAATGCAATTTTGGAATGTACTGGAATAGAAGATAATTTGCAAATCTATGTTAGAAAAAATAACTATTTAATTGTTACATCATAAATATATTAATATTTTTATTAACTAATGATGATATTAGTTAATAACCAAACTTAATTTTTTAGTTATACAAATTATTTTATTATAAACATATATAATTTTTCGTATTTTTACATTCTTATTAAAATACAATGAGATGTTTAATAGTACGAATATTAATCACATACATTTGTCATTGTAATTTAAAGCAGAGCTTTTTTTCTTCTCCTCTTTTCTCTCTTTCTCTTTTAATTTTATTCTTTATATAGCAACAGATTAGATTCATATCGAAGGGCAGGATATAAACGAAAGAAATAATTTTATATGCGACTGTCTTTTCCGCAATTGCCTCTAAATATTCCAAACAAAAACGACAATGCTTTTATCTCTCTAGAATATAAAATGGTAGCGACATGACGGAAATTTTGCAACGGTCGTTCGTTGACCGTGACTCAAACAAATTCAAGTTACTTAAACCGTGCTTGCGACGAGGAGGGACAAAGTATAGACAACCTCCGGGGAAAACCGGTGTTCCTGTTGCCCGTTTGATGAACGGAACTCCTATTAAATCGGGTCGGGACTACCGGGTCTTCAGGAAATTACATAAAATTGAAAGGACGTTGCGTCTTGTCGTACTCGCCGTCTGTCCGGAGAACCACGTCGACGGGCAATCGCAAATAAAAAGAGGGAGCTGACGAGATCTCCTCCGATCGAGCCATCTTGTAACGACTTGAATCACTTAATGATACCGTTGAGAATCGAATTCCTTTGGCGGATACGTGACCGACCGACCGATGGCCGACGCGACGCCACGAATACGCGGCATCGCCGTATCCTGATGACGCGATGGAATCCCGTTGATGATTAGCACGTGGCCCCGAACGCGCGTGTATACGTATGGCGCGCGAATGCCCGTGGCTTTAATTAAGGAAACGCGGCGCACCGATTGAAATCAGTGGTACGCTAGTATTAATCTGAAATCGAGTAACGCGAGTAACTGAGAAGCGCGTCCAACGGTCTAAACGTTCGAACGTCGAGCACTTGTATAGTCGATTTTTATCGATACGAATCTAGGAAAATTGTCGAGCGATATGATTACCCAATCGTTTGCTTGCTCATAAATGTTTTCTGCGTTTATTAATACCGTTTTAATTCTGCTTGAATAAATAACAGTACGGTAAACTATTTATTTTCTGTATGAGTTACTCAGCACAGAAAATTGGGGATTCTCTGTAATAAATCCTCTGTATATTTTTCCTTCTTTAACTTCCAACAATTAAAATTGATCGTATCGCTGTAGCTTAAAAGCGCAGAATAAAAAAGCTAATTCAAAAAGGAGATAATAGCTCTTACTGGGTCACGGATTAAAGCTTCGCGTTCAGGAGTAATCTTGAAAAATGGCTTGCTATTAAATATTCCATTTTTAATTTAACATTTTTAGCCTTGTATAATGTAAAAATTTTATTCCTGTGTTTGCGTATTGTTTTATGATTCTCAAAAATATAACCTGAAAGGTTGTAAATGCTGCAAAATAAAATTAAAAAGGTAAAATAGATCAATTTGTTTTTACTGGTATTGACAGATTATATATCTATCAAGTCACTTTGATACATATTTAGAAGTACAAAGAATAGGAAAGACTCTTTATGTTTTGTTTTTATGAGCAATTATTATCTCCACAAATCATTATTGAATTAAAGTTCTTCAGAGAGAGAGAGAGAGAGAGAGAGAGAGAGAGAAGACGGACGAGCTGTCTTTACACATCGCAAAAGTCTAGTTTTCTTTAGCTTTTGATTGATTTTAACCGTTATCTTTTTTTTACTCAGATATTACGAGGCGATTGGTAGAGCTGCGCTCTATTTTGTTACTTTGGAGAAGATTCAACGACGTTAAGTCTATACAAATATTACCGTGAAATGACCGATTTTAATTATGAACGATAGTTATTCCTATTAATAATGACAATGAACAGCAGCAATAATCTCAACGAACGATTGTAGCGTCGTGTTAGCGGCCGATTACCGTCGCCGGCGATATAGTTCGGGTCGGTAGATAAACTCGGCTGGAATATCAACGGGGGCCAGCTTATTTGTATGTAAATGTCGAGCTACTGGCAGCTCGCGCCCTGCCGTCAGGCAGACGCACGACAGTAGCATCCCGAAGGGCGCTTTTCAGCGGATTCTCGCTCGACTTCGTTTAACGCAATCGTCTGAGTTTATTGTCATTATCGCCCCTCTCGCTCGGCGCCAATTATCGCGCTAACGATTATTACGGTAGATCCGGCCTTTATAATCGGACGTCCGAGAATAGCGTCTTCGGTAGCGTGCAGTATTCTCGTAGCACATAAAAGGATTTTTCGGGCGTACGTATCCAACTTGGACAAACATAAGCCGCAGCTAATTGGAAGTCGCTGGTAATCGACTTATATCCACGGAAGAACTCCCGGCGAGCGTGAGAAATGATTATGGAAATTTAATGAACTTACGAAGCAATAATATTTTCGCCGCGTCCTCGCAAAAACGTCAATTTGAAGTTACTTCGTGTTTGTTTCAATGAGTACATTAACGTGCATTTGAAAATATGTATTTGTATATTATAATAATTTGATGATAAGCGTTATTACGTTATGTAATAATAGTTTTAATCAAATTTAATAACAGGTTAATATTACATCAAATACATTTGTAAAATTAAACAGAAATTCGTGGGTGTGTGAAGTTGCCCTCCCCCTCCTCCCTCCCCAATAATAGTTCTGTAGTTTTAGTAGATAATAGTTTTAAGAAAGTGTCGAAATTTTCAAAAATCGATATCTCGGAAACTATAAAAGATAGAGACTTGCGGTTTCCACGGTTCTTCTTGTTTCGTCGAGCACTAAATCGTGGAGACCGTGATGTTCTAGCTTTTACAGTTTCCGAGATATCGATTTTTTAAAATTTCGACACTTTCTTAAGAGTTTCAAAATTTTCAAAAATTGATACTGAATTTCTTAGAAATTTAGTAAAATCTTTCAGTAATATTTTTTGATAACTAATTTAGAAGTATCACTAATCTCGTAATTTATATTTTTTTCTATATCCTTCACAATATAAGATGATAACTACTTCACATTGCAAACGTTATAAGATTTTCGTTAATCAAATATAAAAAAATAAATGAGAATATGCATTCTTTCGTGCGATATTTTGCTGTCGTGTCACGGTCGGTCCTGGATCTGAACTCGTTTCACGAACAGGGCGGAATTCGCGCAGCCCGGGGCATCAGGGCGAATTGTGAAAGTTTCGTGCTACGTTAACTTCATCATGAAGAGTAAGAAATACCAATTTCCAATCTGTGTTTAACTTTTCAACTATCCTCCGCGACTGTACGCAGCGAATGTTTCGCGGTGGCGAGAGGAGCGGTGATAGCACAACGGGAATGGCGGCGGAATCTACGAAGAGAGCCGCAGAGATTCCGTTCCCTATAAAACTTGCAAGGACGCAAACGTCGTATTCTTTTCCCCATCGCGAAGCTACCGCTTGTCTCGGACGTGGGCAGGGTTGAGCAATCACCTAATGCAGTGAGCTCATACACAGGTCACCCTATGTGCCACCCTTCTCGAGATGGCGTAGTGATTTCGGTCGCAATGATTCATCACGTGAACTCTCGCCGAACCGCGGCACATTTTCCTCGTCATTCTTTCTAGCAAATTGACCACAGCGCATATATTGTTAATTCACTATTACCTCAAATCCTTATGCAAGAATTTTTTTACAAATATTAATAAGCATATTAACAATTTATTAAACATTGCGATTAATATTGTAAAATTAGACAAATTAATTGTATTACACAAAATTGAAAAAGAAGTAAAAAGTAATGATAAAAATCTAAAGTATTAATTAATGAAGCGATAATAAAACGAATTAATTTGTCTTTTCCATAATTTTCATTGTTGCTACAGTCCTATATCTATTTCGTGCATAAATTTATTGCAATTGTATTTAAATAATTACTATTAAAAACTGACTAATATGAGGTGATAATGTCAGTTATTATACAATATATGTTATCATGTATTATCATGTTGGTTTCTACGAGAAATTCGCCAAATATTTAAATTGTGGTGTTTGTGTAAAAAATCCAATATAAATTGCATGCTTTTTTTAACTTGAATACATATGCTAATTTTACAATATAATTTCTAAATGCATTTACAGTAAATTACAGTAAATTAAAAAAAAAATATATATATATGTATGTATGTATATAATATAACTTGAGAATTTTGAAGAAGTTATATCTCTAGAAGCATATGTATTACGTTACGAAAAATCGTTTTCCATGTAATATGAATAGTAAAACTCGCAAGTACGAAACTAAGTCATTATCTAAGTTAGGTAGTTTTTATCGCTTAACTTGCCAGAAGGATGCGGTGTGCACGCAACTTCCCCACGTGATTCGGCGCAATATCATTAAGACAAGTGCTAGTATAGTTCCTTATTATATCTTTATAGCTGTTCACGTGTCTTACGGGATCGCAGTTGTTATTCTCAACGGTAGTTACCTCGCACCGTGTAAAGCACTCTCGCTCTCTTGTTAGGCGAGTTTAAAGTACCGCAGCGTGTAAGGGGAGGAAGCCCGGATCAGGTTGCGGTATTTTGCAAGGACGCAACAAGCTCTTTGCTCTTCTTGGTCCCACGCTGGTTCACCGATAAAATATTTTGCCTTTGCGATCTCACGTGCAAATTAAAAACAGGAATTTTCTTTATTACCTCCTAATAACTAAAATTCTTCAAGACATCATTTAGTTTAATTCTCTAAACTGATATAGAAAATATAATCTCTCTAAATTAAAAAGAAGTGCTGTTATTTAAGAGTTTTGTAAAATGGGGCAATTTTTAATTAATTAAACGTGATATGTAAACTAATAAATTGTAACAAAGAATTATTTAAGTTTATTAAGAAAAGCAATTATAGAAATTTAAATAATTTCTACAATTTCATTTGAATAACTTGAAAAAATTGCATTCTAATAGATGATATGTAAATATAATATGAAGACTATATGATTTTATAAGAAAGCACATTCTCTTGAAACAATTTGAGATTTTAAGAAATAATAATGTATTTACGACATTTTATTGAGGCACATAACATCGATTTGTTAACCGTGAAATAACGGACAGTCAATGAGAAAAGACGTCAAAAGCGTATAGAAGTTGAACATGAGAGTGAACATTTCGCGCTATGGGGATTGGATGGGAAAACTCGCGAGCGGGTGCATAAAATGGCTGTTGCTTTCGCGGGAAAGTGAATGTCCACGGCCGGTCTGTCCGATATTTATGTAGTGCCATGGCATGCCATGTTTATGGTTTTTTCGCGAACCGTGGCAGGATGCAAAGAACGTCATAAAACAGAGACGTTACCGGAGAATGAACGGTCTATGGCTACCTGAGCGCATAAATTCGACCATGTGACGCGCGCGAATGTATTTTTTCTCGTTGAATGACAGACTCGAAAGCACACTGCGTGACGATCAAAAAAGACCGGCGAAAAGCTGCTTCTAAGAAGTACAGCAATGATCTAATAACTCATAGTTTTATAGCGTATACTTATAGCGATATGATCCTATTCGTAGAAACTTGCAAAATAATGCGTTGTAATATACGAATTGAAATAAAGTATGATACAAACGAGGTACAAACGATATTATTAATTTTTATTTTTGACAAAGTCGGGCACCAGGTTTACATCGGTGAATTGGTGTTTATAGACAAATGCAAACCGTAAATCCCTAATAAAACCAAATATCGTGCTTCTTTGTAATTTTTGATTTCACTCTTTAACGTATAGCCTTCGACAAGAATAAAATTCTATTACAGCTACAATTGCAAAAGATGTAAACTAAAAAAAACTGTGGCAATATAAATTCGCTAACGTGATCAATTGATCGCTTTCAAAGTAATGACATTACCAATACACGATCAAATAATTCTTATACAAACGAGGAGAGAGAGAATAATGGGGTAGCTCCGAAATGCACAAATTGGGGTGTGTTTTGTACGCGTGAACGTAAGGGCTATAATTCCATTTCTACCCTAGCAACGACAAATTCGAGAGCGTTTTATGTGTCAGCCGAAGAAACGTAGATGGATGTAGTAGATAAGATACAGTCGGGAAATAGTCTCTATTCATGCTACATTATTAAATCAAACGCTTAAAATGGACTCATTTTTCTTAAGCATTTCCATGGTATTTAGGAATGGTCCAATTCAGAAAGTGAGAAATATTCTTTAAATTGTCACAATAACATGGTATTGCAATATCAGATGAAACGCTTACTATTCTCTACGGGGTGCAGATAATCTCAATGAGATTTCGTTTTCCCATCTTAGAAAAAGTTTACTTGTTTCGTAGCGAACGGAGTAGAGTTAAAAGCGACACGTTCATCGAACTTAAAGACTTTTTGAGAGAAATGGGGCAAGTTCTCTCGATGCAGCCTAGATCGCGGATAAAGATACACACCTACTCGTAATACGAGCACTATAGCTTTGCTTTCATCAGTTAAAAGTTTTTACGCTTTTCAGAGAATAGGACACATTGGTAGCTTGTATGTTTCTTTTCTCAAATAAGTTCTCTATAGAACAATAAACACAAATTTATGCGATAAATAAAAATATTTTTAATTTTTCCTTTTTTTATCTTTTCGCCTAGAAAGTTCTTATTATAAATATTATTAATTATCAGAAATAATAATTATACTTAATATGATTTTAATAAAGAAAAAATATATATTCCTTTTATACAATATGTAATAGAAATTGTATTCTTGCGTTATATAAATAAGCTAAATTATCCGCTATGCAGAAATAATATTATTTATTAATCAAAAACTGTGAGAGAATAGTTTGGAGAAAATGCAGGCCCTTGCATTTTGCATTTCGGCTTCGTTTCACAGGTTTCTGTAACCTGCCTAAATGGCATTTTTGCTCCGTTGGGAAATCAGGAATTCGATGAAGCGTGTCTCGTATGTCGTCGTTAATTCCATTTGTAGCTATTTGCTTGACTTTCCTCCGGCATCGACGATCGCGGGATTGCGTCCAATATGATGCTAGGTCTCACTTTTCACATTTTGTGTGTTTATCGTCCCCGGTTTGCTTGCCTCTTTTCATCATAATGGTTTGATATGTTTGAGGATGGAGTTAAATTAAAGAATTCTTAAAATTGCAAATATTAAAATAATTTTTAGGTTTTTACAATGCAGATATACTTTCTAAATTTTATATTTCTTAAAATTTTGTTAATGAAACTCTTTCTCTTTCTTCTTACGATATTTGTCTTCTAAATGATTTATAAATTTTAGCTTACATCAAGTTTCTAATGCTTTAATTTCTTTTTCATGTTTTTCCAATTTTCTTTTATTATCGTTACATTCTATCCGAATAATTCAAGTAAATATCCACGCTTTAATCTTATCGGAGATAGAAAATCCTCTTGTGAATCTATTGACATATCGGTCCAAGAAAATTATTAGCCGAGTAGAACGATCTGAATTGTCGCGATCTCGCGTATAAAGATTTTTAAATCGTCTAGCTGTATTGTTTGATCATTGAAAACTTGCAATTTCTTGATTAATAATCACGGAATATTACGACGATTTCATGATTTCATAATTACAAAGTTTTGATTAAGTTACATTGCTAAGTTTTACTATTTTTTATCCATCAATATTATACTTTTTGAGGTAGAAAGTAGTATTATTACATTTATAAGTGATAGTGATATAATTGTTAAAAAGGATAGGGGTAAACAATTACTTTGATCGAGATCCAGGTCATAGAGAATCCAAGGCAACGACCGGCATCGCTGCACCGATTCATTGAATCGAAATGACATTCAAAGCCGTGGAAAAATTTTATTTTTCCGTCCGTTATTCTCCCTGTAAATTGAGCGGCTCCTTGTGCAAATTCATTCTTTTGATAAATGCAGTGGAGACCTCGCCCGACGATAGTGCACCTCGAGAATTCCATTTTCCAGGAGCTCGATAGACGGCGATAACCAAATCCCGCGTAACCAGGAAATGGTGATGTTTTCCGATACAAAATATAGTATTTCTATCTCCCTTCGCTTGCTACCTGCGAGCTGTCTTCGGTTCGCAGCGGAGTCCAGCGAAGAAAGGGGACGGACGATGTAGCGCGCGCAGACGATTAATTATGTCGCCGGCTGTAACTAATCCCGCGAGACAATGCAGTTGAGTCGCATCTTTGCGTCTTTGATAACAATGCGCATTGAATTCGATACCCGAGGCGACTACCCTCCGCCCCTATTCGGCAACCGGCTGGCGAACAATACCATACCACCCGCAGGTCACGAGGCTCTCACCATTGCGGAATTTCCTCGATTTCCTTGTTTTGTCGAGCTTTACCACAAGAGTAATGCGATCGCGAGTTCTTCCGCAGTGTAACGTTACATCGCAGGGTTACATCGTCGGAAGTACGGCACTCTAAGTGTCTTGCGCGAAATTTGCGTGGAAGCAACATTAGCAGTATCAAGACACTTTTTGCAAATTCATACATTCTCAAAAAAGTTTGTTTGCTACAAATTCAGTATTAATAAATCCTCCCCATAATCTATATTTATTACTGGATTTCAATAAGTAAAGCAGTTTTGCTCATTTTCTTCAACTTACACACTGTTTAATATTAAAGGATCAAATTTAAACTGATTTCTTAAATTAAACAAAATTTAGTAAAATTTTATTATTTTTAAGTCATACCATGTGTAACAAAATTATTATTTTAACACAAAACAATGTAGTTGTACAGTTATATATTTAATAGGAGCAGTGGCAATCCAAGAAATGATTAAAAGTGATTCAAATTGAGTATAATTTCATAATATTGACAATACGAATTTAACAGTGTAGAAAGAAAGGAAGAGATAGACAGATAAATAAGTTTGTTATTATTAGTTTTAAAAAATGAGAGAGAAAATTATTATGATACTTATTAAAATATAATTCACAAATAAAAAAAAATTCTCTTATTCCTATACTTTATCTAAGATATAAGCAGAAAACAAAATAAAATATAAGAAACTAAAAATAGTTTTGAAGAACTGAAAGAAAATTTCATAAAACTTTCTAATAAAGTTTCTTTCTTATTAAAAGTATTAACAATGCTTACCGACGAGTACAAGCTTGTTGAATTCATTGATGTTGTAAATTCTACAAATAGTAAAAGTAATATAATTAACATATACATATAATTAAATAGAGGTATGCCATCTTCGACTGATTCATTGTAATCTAATAATATTTGTGTAAATTTTTATACTTATTTCTATTTAAGTTACTTACCGATTATTTATCGATCTTGAAACAGAGTTATTCATTGGAGCAGTAAATTCAACATACTTTAAATTCAATTTAACTTTTGATAATCCTTTAAATCCTAATAAAATCGTAATATAATCCTAAAATAAAACTTTACACAAATATTATTAGGCTACAAAGAACCAAGTCAGACCGAAGATGGCATATTCTTATGTACTTCTTAAAATCTTATATCGGTCAACTTGGAACTTTAATCTTATTAAGTAATATATTTATTGTGTATGTTTCTTCACTATGTCGTAATTTCTTAACGTTTTGGCCCCGTCTTGTCGCCTCATGAATAAGACCGATTCATTAAGTCCACCCACGAGAATGGACGTCGGAAAGTTCAACGAAGGACGCGCATTCATTCGGTAATCCGGCGTATGTACCGGCATACCAGCGTACGCCGCGTTATTACCTCGGCTACGAGGCGTGAGTCTTGCGAGATTGAACGCATAAAGCTAATTAACCGGCGATACAACGCCGGGTAATCTGCCGGCAGCACTCGCGCAAGAGATACGCGTTCACCTATGTATACAGGGTGTCTTGGAAATACCGCTTTTTCCTTTATATATTCTCCAACCAATTTAAAACTGTTTTTTTTTTTTCGAAGAATTTAGTTGAGCTTCATTTTTAAGATTATTCAATTTTCAATGATAACTAGTTTTACGAAGATGGCCTATATCAATTTTGTTTTGTTTTATTACAACTAAAAGTGTCTTCGTTGTATTGTAATAACATGTTTATAAAATAATGTAGTGAAATTAATTTTAACTTGAAAGTGTGATTTTATATAACAAATATAAAGTAATATTTATTAATATGTCTACATCATTTTAATTTTTAATTATCATTTAGAATTTAGATAAAATCCACTTAAGAATTATAACTAAAAGATAAAATTATTTATACTAAATAAAGTTGATTAATTTTCTTCATTTTAGTTTAATTTTTGTAATTAATGAATTACATACATCTTTTTCTTTCTCTGACTTTTTCTCTTTTCTCTCCTGTCTCCTCATTTGCAAGTGATATGATATAATAAAAAATAAATTTTTATTGTGCAAAGAAATTGTGGATGAAAAACTTAACAATTAATTCTTGCTTACCATATATATGATGAGAAAAAACGGAATATAGGGGGCAAGAAAAATAATAAGTTAAAAGCAATCACCGAGAGCAACTGAATTTTGCAACCGGACCAGCGCCAATATTTAACTTGATTTTAAAAACTATCGGAGATCACTTAAAGCACAGCATAATGGATAATATATGAAAAACGGAGATGGAGTTCGATGTAACGAGGGCAAGTGGCAACAGCGGTCATAAATCTCGCCTCTCACGATTGCAAAGTGCTGGGTATCGACTTTCCTGTTACCTCTGTTATTAATAGATGGCTAGTTTTTAAATTATGTCAAATAGCTTTTCATCAAATTTTCTGTCCAATAATTTTTATAAATATCTGTCTAAAATAAATATCAAAATAGTATGACAGATTTATACGGTTTCATTGTTATTTTAAATTTGATGAGTAAAGTCAATTTCGTAATTTTAGATTTCACTTTTACCAACATCTTTGAAATTTACATATAAAATCTATTATTTAGCTGGAATTTTAGTATAAATTGATGAAACTTTGGTATATATTGATGGAAATCTTGCTCTCTGCTGCAAATAGTTCTAGTTTCTGAATTTCACCAATTATATAACACGAGCATCTGAAAATGATGTACCAAGTTTATAGAAGTCTTCTATACATATAAAACCAAATATATGTTTCGTAGGAATTTAATGATATATTTCGTGCAATTTAGCGCGCACGATAAATCATTATTACTATCGAGTATCGGAAAAGCAGAGCTGCATTTTCGATACCGACTGATATTTATATGCCACTTAAATACTAGGAATACCTAAACCCGCAATTTTGCACCAGCTAGTTCCATGAACTTCGTGCCCTTTTCGACTACAGAGTCAAAAATAAACGTATTGCTCCGTTAAAATTGTGAATGCAGCGTATATGCATGCCAAGTATAAATTACGTGGGTGTTTGGGTTTAGAATATAGATATATGAAACAGTCGCGTGTGCAGTTTCAACGATCTCACGTCGAGATAATAAGAGCAAGAGCAGAATGAATCGCAAAAGGAGAGGAATTAAAACCAACTAAATAATGCCCATCCGGCTTATTCGCAAGCGCAAAAATTATTTCTTTTATTCTTCGTATACGGCGATACATACACACGCATTAATGAGTGATAATATAAATATACATAATAAAAAAATCTATATAGAAAGAGAGAAAGAGAGAGAGAGAGAGAATGTTAGCATTCTTTTTCTCATACATCAGAATATTAAATAAGACTTTGATAAATTAATTATAAGTCAGGTGAATGAAATATTAATTTATTTAAATATATATTAATTGATATAAAATATTGAAAAAAATGCTACACACAAATTTAAATATTGAAATGTTCACATATATTGAATATCAAAATATTGAAATATAATTTTAGCCTTATATTGGCAGAATTACATTATTATTTTCTGTATATACAATTCCGTGTATACAAATTTTAATGTTTTATGAGCATTGAGCATTATGTAGTAAAGTATCTTTATATATAATACTGTACTCAAATTACGGTAAGAATCTGAATCGGCGTTTTCTTTCATCCGTGAATACTTTTACCACAAATATCAGCCATTATTGGCTACTCGTGCAAGAGACTTCCCCTGTTTGTTGAAGGGTATCGAGATCGAAGCATCGAAGTAGTGGACACACGATGAGTCACGTTAGCATATATAACCGCAGTACCGTGTTCTCCATTAGATAGCGTTGTGTTGTCTTAGGCTCGACCTGAATTGGACTCGTATCAGACGAATATGACTCATCATAGGCGGATAGGTGCGTTATTCTGATGGAAAATATAACAGCGTTATGTGTGGTAGTTTTTCCTTGTAACGCAACGTGTCGTTTGCACTTGACATACGCAAGTGAATACTGCGCTTTCTATAACGGCTTTCTTCGTGAGGAAAAAAATTATAACTATTTTATAATTAATGAATAAACTAGATTAAAACAATTATTTTAATAATTAAATTTATGGTTGGAGTTAAAGTTAAAAATGTCATATAATTGTAATGATTCTTGAGATAATTATAAAAAGACAATTATAAATATAAATATAAAAAGAGACAAATATAAAAAATATAGAATGACAAATGTTTGTTTCCAACTTGATTTTCGTGTTGATATTTTACTCGTTTACTGCAACAGCTCATTGTCAGTTATATTCTGTTTTATTATCGTTTATTACGAACAAATTTAATTCACGTTTTTGATCGCTTTTTCACATTTAGCTTCTTCATAATGCTGCGATGATATCGCAATTTTCTGTATAATATTTTTTATCAATACACCTATGTAATGCTTTCTTTATTTTATTTTTTATATTAACAGAAATTCGTATAGCTTATGCTTTTAATCGCGAAAACTTTTTAGCCTCGTTACTTCTAATCTTATACAAACAGTTTTTAGTCATCCTCCAAATTTGTTCATTTTTAACATGTTACGTCGTAGTTACTTGTTAAGTGACAACCAGAGAAGCTTCGGTGATTGAAGTCGTGGTAGAAGCGAAGGAGGGAAAATCGTCTCGAGGGAAGAGCGAAATTCTAATTCTGGATTAGGGTTTATGTTCGGCAATCTCGCGATGGGCTTCGACGTCCTATGACGCCAGAGCGCGGTGCGGGGGTGGACGACGTCGTTATCGGAGGTGCTTTCAAATTAAGCGGCCCTTCCACTGCGGCCCTTCGTCGTGGCTTTACAACTCTATCCACTCGCGAGCGACCGTGACTCTATCCACTCGCGAACGCAAAACCGATCGTCGCGGAGACATCGTAATTTCGGAAACGCGCAAAATTATGGGCGAAATTGTGGCTGAGCGCGTCTCCGACGTCGTTATTTCGCAACACAGAGTGTTGCCAAATCGTGTACAGCAAGAACATGCAAAGAACATGGAAATCTCCATCGCATTTCCTTTTCCTTTAATACTGAGAAAATAAGAAAATTCACAAAACCAAACAAAAATAATCTGCAAAATATAATCTTATTTATTAGAACCATATTGTGTAATTGTGTAATCAAATGATTATCTTACACATTTATCTTTTAATTTAAATTAATTTATAATTATTTTAAATGTATATTACGACGATGATGTCTAGTAGTAGGAAAACTTGGCACAAGAAAACGTAAAGATAGCATTATATATTAGTAATGAAAGATAAGAAATAAAAAGTGGTTGTCTGGAATTTTTGCATAAGATCTATAATTTTAGCTACATCATTTTACAAATAGAAGATATTATTTTTTTCAATTTATATCCTTATTATTCCATGTATATGCATTCACAATCAATAACGTAAAATAAGTAATAAGTACATAATACATTGCAGTAATTTAGATTACCAGCAAATAAAAAAATGCATTATTACCTTTAAATTCTAAATTATGTTATTCCCTGGTTACAGAAAAATTTCCTTTACCGAAAAGATAAACCTTTACCGACAACGTTCAATGACATCGCCGCGGGTCCATGTCGCTCGTTATAAAATTAAACCACAATAATTAATGCCACCACTGAGCGTATCGATCATTCATGAGAATTATAATTACTGGAAACTGTACCGAGCGTATCGATACCTTGCTCGTCAATTAACTCTATACCAACGTATTTTGTGTAAAAGATATAATAATCATTTTTATATTTCATGTATAAATTATAAGAGTGTGTAAAAATCTAGATTTTTATTTTCTTTTTAATATTATTTTAAAGAAGTAAAAATATTACACTTGCTACATCTTATACTGTGATGGCAAATTCAAAAAATTATTCGGCAATAATCGATACGTATGCATGTACTATAGCTTGCAGACGGTTTTTTGTTACGTTTTTATTTTTATTTTATTTCTGAATTATACAAAATATTTTTCTTCATATGAAAATTCATATTCATTATATATATTTAAAATAAACTTTAAATAGAGATAATCAAGAAATATATTCGAATAAATGTTTGACGTAAAGAAAAATATTTTGTACAATTCAAAAATAAAATAAAATTAATACTATTTCTTGATTATCTTATAAAGATTTATTTTAAATTATATTACTTATTCTCATACACGCCCCTCTGATTAGATCTATTATATATTCGCTTTTTTCATATACCTATATACACATATATGGAAGAAAAGAAAAATCGGTAATCGTTGCAACCCTTACCAAAGGATTTCTGAAGGATACTTTATATATATATATAAAGTATAAAGTATCCTTATATAT
>VBVQ01001271.1:0-18991 GCA_011636635.1 Tetramorium simillimum
AAAGCAAAATTTACTTTAATTAAAAAATAAGATACATTTGATATAATGTAATTCTTAATCCAAGAATAGTTTTCAAATTATAATTAGATTTTATTATAACCATATAATAAATTTAGAAACAAGACTATCGTCTTGAGGATAAAATATACTTTGCATAAACTTATATATTATTGATGTAAGTGAACATTTCTTACTAAAAAGAGCATTTTACGCTCCACTGAAACCAATAGCGTTCAAGAATAAAAATATGAATGAGTCAAAAATTAATTTTTTTCTGTGTGCATTAATAACCGTGCGTGCATTGCTTCCTTCTATTTTTACATTCAAAGTCGCTCTCCTTACACACTTTATCTTCATAATTTTAAAAATTATGGAAATATTCATAATTTCAAATTGCAACACGTGCAGAGTTTCACGTCTAAAAATAAATGTGAAGGACACAATTATTTTTTTGTTGCTTTTGATAACGTATCAAGGCACGCACGTGCAGTCCAAAGTTGTGTGTAAAGGAGCGAAAGGAGGGATGGGAGGAGGGGGAATAGCGGGAAAGCGCAAAGGTGCGTGTGGAAGGAAAACGGAAATTCCCTCTTTTTCATCTTCCGCGATTTCTATGGTTGCTTGTTATTTTTTTTCGTTTTCTTTTTTCCTTCGAAATACTTCGCCATTTGAATTTGATCGAATGTAAAACGTTAATAAATTTGTACATGTATACTGTTACGAATATATTAAATTATATAGATGCAGTTTGCGTTCTACTAATAAAAATAAGAGATTTTTCCTATCTGTTGCAAAATTAAATGCTTAACAATAAGTGAGTATACACAAGATTTTTATCTTAATCGCCGCGCTTCACATTGAATTTTTCCGCATTAAGAATTTAATTAGATGTTGGAGAACGGAAAAGGCAAAATAAAATACAAAAAGATCAGCCGCAAAAAAAAAGTAAACAGATTGGATGTTGCCTGGAGAACAGACTATAACACGCGAAGAATGACGTTGCGAGAAAACGTGTATTTACGGAATAAATGACATAGTGGATTAAATCAGCGTTGAGTCAATCTCTCTCGTGACTTGTAGTGGGAGAAGAACGTCGTGAAGAAAGAGTTCAGAAACAGAAACAAAGAATCCCGAGAAAGACGCACGATTAACGGTCGAATGAACAGCAACGATGACTTCGATGAATTCCAATTAACTCAGTCGGCAATTAATTCAATACCGTGTTATTCCGCTTGTTATTCCAACAGTAGAATTAATTTTTTATTATTCAAATATATAGGAAAAAAGATTAGATTAAGGATAGCAATTTACATAATTATATAATACATAATTAGAAAATGTATTTTAAGTGATTTTGTCGGTTGAATTAATCGTGAATTGAGAGTTAACTTCAAAACAAATATTACATTGATGCTTAATTTATCAAATAATGTCTATCATTTAATTAAACATCATTCTTATTTTTCTGTAATAAATTGGAAAAAGGATTAGATTAGGGACAACGAATGAAGGCAAAATTTCGAATTATAGATTCGATTTTGTTACTTGATTTAATCACCTATTGAGAATTAACTTGTTAAATAATTACATTATATTAAAATTTAATTTATAAAATAAGTAATATATACATTACACATTTGGACGGGAAATTCTTAATTTTTTGTTTAATATATGGAAGCAAATATTAGATTAGGGACGGCAAATTTATAATTAAAAATTTTGTTTTAAGCGATTTCGGTTATCTTGGATTAATCGCTGATTGAAATTAAATTATTAAATAATATTGAGATTTATCAAGTGTCATTTTTAATTTTTTGTTTAACGTATGAAAAAGAAAGATTAGATTAATGTCAACAAATTGTGTAATTTTAGTTCAATTAATTTTGCTGCAGTGAATTGATCAGCGATCAAATTAACCGGAGATCAACTGAAAATGCCAAAAAATAAAGTTCGTCAAAAGCTGAACGATCGTGTTACTGGCAAGTATTCATACGTAATATCGTGTTATGTAATCCGCCCCAAGGCAATCCGGTGATAATGAATGGCAATCGTAACACGATATTACGCATTTATAATTCCGACACACGGCACGCGTTGTGTCAGAGCTAACGCTTCGTTAACTCGCCGATTATTTGCCAATTATTAATGAAAACGAGAATGCCGTGCATTTTTCGTGAAAGATAGAAATATGTAAATGTGTAAAACGTTTCGTTGTTAACACGAAAATGACTGCATTTAAACGACCTGATAAGATAATATGGCGTACTCCTCTTTTTTTTTTCTCGAACATGAAATTTCGCCTGCAGAATAGAGGAACCGAAAATTAAAAGTGCAGTGACGGAACGCACGAAAAGAACAGATAAAACAGACAATAAAATACGGGCTGTAAATTGCAGCGGCAATGAACGTCAGCGAATGACGAAAAACAAAAAAAAATAAAAAATAACGCAAACTCGCGCGAAGGACAACATGGGACGTGCCAGGTTCGAGATCGTGCGATTACAAGTTTTAAACATAGATTTATTATTCATTTCTCGTGATCCGCACATTCACACAGACTCTCGAAGATTTGCGTCTCGATTCACACCCTAAGTTCGCTGTTGTCTCTTCCTCTTTTTCTCCTCCCTTTTCCCTTTTTTTTTTGAGCGGCGTTCAGTAAAAATAATCTTATTCAAGCGGTAACGAATGACACTTGATTTGTGCAAATCTGGAGGTATCAAAATATCTTCTATACGTCACAAGGAAAAATGCGTCGCAATTTCTTCTCTCTGGCTTTCTCAAATCCCTCCCCCTAAGTTCCACCCCTAAAATCCACTCGTCTCATTCCCTAGTCCACCTCTATTTTTTTTCCCTTCTTCTCGTCGTACAGTCGGAAATATATTTAAGGCCGTGTGTTTACTTATCTCGCAACATAGGAAACCACGATGTGTGTTTGATCTTGCGTACAGTTACTATCGGACTACCGTTCATCCCCCGCGTCTACCGCGACGGGATTGTAAAACTTACGATTAGAGCGATCCCCTTAACTTAAAGCGGGCACGACGCGACGGCTGCCGAGAGATGCGCCCCGTTTTTCGCGGGAGACAAGATTCCCTTTCCTCTGGGAAGGGCCAGAATCCTTTACCTCCGGTTCTCTCCTTCGCAGCGGCCAGGTCGCCCCCGCATTCGGACCTTTCCTTCGTTGACGGCGGGAGAAATCGCCGCGAATCGCCCCGTAAAGCCGTATCCTTACATCCTAGGTACACATACGTATCGACGATAAGTTTCATTCTCTATATCTTTACACGTATAAGCTCATTACAGTTACGGAAACGTCTTAGATCCTGCTCGATGTACTGCGCGATGTGCTTTCACCCTTTCTTTCTCTCTCTCTCTCTCTCTCTTTCTCTCTCTCTCTCTCTCTCTCTCTTTCATCACTTAGACATACTACCAAGTGTTCTCTCTTTGACTAGCACGCGATAATCCTACGCGGATAATAAATTATAAACGCACGTATTCTATGTATTTTTATCGGCGGCGACGCTACTCTGCGATTTGTTTTGTAAACACACAGTGAAACAGGTTCTTGTTTCTTCTTCTTTTTTTTTAGTACCCTTCTCGTATCCCGATCATCGAGGCCGCGATAAAACGTTACGTAGCTTGGAAGAGGAAACGTTCGCGGGACGTGGACGCAAAGTTTCAGTCAGGGATGCGACGAAAAAGCGAAAATGATATGCTTCTTACGCAAATGCCCTCGCACGCAAATGAGGAACGAAATGCAAAAAAGATTAAATTATTCAAACGCCGAGGAACGTAAATGGCGAAAACCACTGCGCACTCGCGTGCGCATTGAAAGAGATCGTTGATTTCTCAATAGCTGATTGTGAGTAATTTCTAATACCAATGACACATGGCGCGTCTTAAAACTGTGTATTCGCCATAAATATTTCTCTGACACAAGCCGACCACATTCCGAAGTCGAGAGATGTCGATGGTAAAGCACGCTTTCGCTACAAACATAGAAGGCGATTGCGATTAATTAACAGGCGTCTTCTTTTATACTATTACTGTAAGTGTGTAAGTTTTACGCTTGTCGTTCGCTATTAGAATGCAGTGTGAAAAGATGCTCATGTCCCTTCGTCTTTATAAAATAAAAGGCACCAAGTTTCTTTTTCTCTTCACAATATTGTTTCTTAGATATTGTGTAACCTTATCGAGAATTCAATAAAATCCGATTTAATTAATACAACGAAAATTAATGGAAATCGATTCGCTTTATCATCGTGCATAAAATGATATTCATTCTAAATCAGCAATTCTATCGAGTCATTCGTGAATGTTATCATCGTTATCATTTGTGCTGCTTCATGTATATAAACCGTAACTCGAATGTAAAAGTAACGTTACGTAGAGATTTGGATACATTTAATACTCTGCAGTAATGTGGAAAATATGATGCTAATTAAAAGAGAGCATTAATCGCACAATTGAAACAATGTAGCGCGCAGTATTTCATATCAAAATTATTACATCAGAAACTACGAAGATTATAAAAACGTCACTTTACATAAGCGCTCTCGCTGCTATCTGTAAGTTTTTTCGTATATTTCTTAGCGAAATTGGAAAATAACATGCGAAAACATAGAATTAGTCTACGCAATTTTATCATGCAAAAGTTACAGAAACGAGTTAAACTACGCAATGATGCGCTTTGGTTTCGTTGAAGCTGCGCGTTTGCACGCATCTATATATACATACATATATTGTATATATATATGCGTTGTAAGGAATATTTAAAAAACATTTTCGACATACATAAACATCAAATAGATTTTTTGCCCAAAGATTCTAAGCTTCTCACATAATGTATAATTTACTTAAGATGTATAATAAAGCAACGGCTATATTTAAAATATTATGTGGAATATTGTTGTGGAAAAAACCGACGTGTCGAATTATTACTGTCCAGTGCTATAACATAATCAATTAGTATCTGTCGATTATTTTCTTTTATTAAAATGTTTTCGATGTTTAAGAAGCAACTTGTCACGGATGTATATAGAACGATTCATTATAAATACTCATCGCTTGAAATGTAAGATCGATTCAACTTCATCTTGAAATAAATAATTCGTGTAACGCAACTGCGCAACATGCGCGACTGCGTGAATATATATTAAATTACCTTAAAAATGTATATAAACAAACGAAACTCAACGTATGAAACTCTAGCGATATTGGAGACTTACATCCTAATATTTTTACAATATAAAAGACGCTATTGGAGTGCCTATGAATACAAAACATATACCGACACATATTTTTACTGTAGGCATCCTCAACCGACTTTTGAAATGGCCGAAGACGCTCGTATCGCGCTTATTATATATTTTGCAGTTTCCTCTTTTTAACTTCAACAATCGTACGTATTTTTGTCCGCTACATTTTATATATGTATATACATCCAACGTATAAGACGCACACTGTATATGCTATCAGTAAATTAAAACAATCTCGGTACTCGCATCTCGCTCTCTACCTTTCTTTCCTCTTTCCAATAAAATTTTGTACTATTTGTTTAATTATACTGAGAGAATAGCAACCGACTGCAATAGAGACTACTCTCTAACGAAATCTCCGCACAGAGCTCGATGTGTTCAATCAATAAATTACGTTAAAAAATATGAATGTCGGATATATGTATGTGTGTAAACTTCAAAAGTTTATATACCGTTACAGCAATTTAATATTCCGATAGGAATACTTTTGACATATTACCGTCGGTAGGGCGGATTTTTGTAATTGGTTTGCGCAATGTATTATTTGCGCAAACTGGAATTCGCGAGCGAAACGTAGGTGAATTCTATCTTGCCGAAGGTAGAATTTTATTCTCTCGCGTTTTCCTTTGCGCAAAGTGATGATCATTTTAAGTCCACTCAATATAGTTTTCTTCAAACTTGACATTAAATAAGTTGAATGTCTTTGTCACTATAAAAACGGATATGTACGCCTTGGTGCACTTTTGGAATTGTTATCACGTTTTATACGTTCTGTTTTAAACGTAAAAACAAATAAAATCTGAGATTTATAAGCACATAATTAATAATATAATATACAGGGTGTATCTAAAAAAACATATATGGTGTACACCATCAGATACAGAACGAGAATTCAGATTGAAAAGTCCTGAGTCATTTTTTTATTTGAGCTTTCTGTTTGTTATTATAAAATGTTAAAGTTAGCTACTCAGCGCCCGTGTACAGAGGGAAGGCAGGGACGGAGAGTAGCAAGGCGGAATAGAGCGAACTATGCGACGAAAGAACAACGCACGACGGTGACCTCGAAGCAGTAGCAACTATCTATTCGACTTTGCCGTCCCTGCCTTCCCTCTGTACACGGCCGCTGAGTGGCTAACTTTAACACTTTTTATAGTAACAAACAGAAAGCTTAAATAAAAAAATGACTCAGGACTTTTCAATCTGAATTCTCGTTCTGTATCTGATGGTGTACACCATATATGTTTTTTTAGATACACCCTGTATATATATATTATCTAAATTTATAAAATATAATTTTCCCAATAAATGCAGGAAACACAATTGAGTGGGCTTTTCATACGTGTTCTAGTGAGGGCATGACAAATTCATGGTCCCGTATACTCTTATTTCTTTCCAAAGATGTTTCGACTAGATTCGATATATACTAACGTACTAAAATCGTGCCAGCGATACTTTAAACCTGCACCATATCTATGTATGAGACAAGGCTTCGCATAGTACAATACAATACCTCTCTATATCTTATATCACACAGACTTACTTGAATTGTATACATCGTAGGCGTTATGCAAAAATCCTCTTCTTATATGTCATAATTGTAATTTGACGTTATATAAAATAATAATTTACGAGACTAGTGTTTTTTTTCTCTTGTAATAGGCCTGCATGCTTTCGTGCTAGTATCTTCACATTTTCGTGTGCTACCAGTTTACTCATAAACTAAAGGGCGTAGGCACACAGTTAGCTTAGCTTCATACGTTTTGGTTGGCTCGCATTAGACGCATCTGAAATTCAATTTGCATGACTTGTACCGAATAAATCTTTACATAATTGTGAAAGGATAAGATTCTGATAAGAATAATCAAGTATTATATCTCACCTCCATTGGACGTTGCCCCAAAGCTATTAATTAAAGAACAATTTTGACTTTTCTGAAATAGAAACAATAATTTAATATCTCGTAATACAGCACGAATAAAACTGATTTGTAAAAATTATGATGTCCTTTTAAGAAATATGTTATGGACAGATTTTTCTCTAAGAAGTTAAATTAGGATGATCCAAGAACCAATGTTTAATTATATGGCATGAATAATGTAATAATTGATATGCATTGAGATACTAACGTCTCCCATTACAGCTATTGGCGTAGTCCCAGTTGCGATAGCGACTTGGTGCTCTATTAAATAAAACATGTACTCGTCATAAAGTAATCTGATAAGATGAAAAGATCCGAAACTCGCAGCGCTCCTCAAAGTGAGATCCCGGATAACCATCGAACTATGAAATACATAATACATATAAGTTTAATTGCTATAATATTTTAATTATAATAATTGCGAAAATATTTGCTAAAGCATGACAAAAAACAAAATGTACCTATAAAACGACCACTTAAGCAGGAATTGACGTGCAGCTTTAGCAAATGTTGGCTTCTCCTCATGTGGCTTAAGCGCTTGAGTCACGACTCCTTTCAACCAGGCCGCCCAATCCTCCAGTGAATTTTGTTGTTGCAACGTTACTTTAAAATCCGCTTCCAAACGTTGTACCATCCCATAATCACATTGGCATACCCAGGATGCCTGAAAAGATTCATATGTATACTACATCTTCGTAAAGACATTGCGTGTATACATATTAAACAGTAGAGAAAGAAAATTTTCTAAAAGTACTAAAGTACTTGTTCAACTTACTTGTTCTTGCACGTTGTGAAAGTCAACGCGATTTAAGTCAGCTAACATTTGATTAATTTGACTAGAATTTTGAAGCACGGCTCGCGCGGCCTGTGCGAGATGATTTAATGATGTATAGCGCCTTAAAGTTTGAGCAAAAGCTGATACTGCAGTTAACTGTAATTAACAATAATTTTATTGCATGATTTGTGTATAATTTTTAAAAGTATATTTTTTTTATATCTACGATTCTTGTTCTTGTTAATTATATCATTAAACGATAGATTTAAATAAGACAATACCTTAATTTGCGTCATTTCTTCAGGACAATCGGCCATTGCTGACTGTAACCAAGATTCCAATCCCTTTGCAAAATTTCGAATAGATTGTGTCAACGAACCTTTCCGAGAGAAAAAAAAAGCATTTAATATGTAAATCTAGATAGAACACAACAATGAATCTTATAATAACGTACTTGGTATCGGTCGCAATACATTAGGCATTAAAACATCGACTAGATTCTGATAGAATGTATAGTCCACTTTTTTGATAAAATCTTGTACTCCCGTACACTGACACATCTGATATAATTTGGTTCTGAAAAATAGACGTAAGAGATATTCATTATGCACATCAAGAGGTTCAAAAAATAAAATATTTTATACATAAGTGAGATGCATTTAAATAATGATTTGGAAATGAAACATCAAAAAAATAATTATACTTTTTAATGCAAAAAAGTAGATACAACTTAATTTTTTAAATAAATAATATGTCATACTTTGACAAATATTTTTCCTCTTCGCATTCATCACCGTTATTATTGTCCTGGCTGCGCCAGAATTCTCTCCAGAGGCTCTCCACCGTGGCAAACTCGAAATTCAGCACTGCGTCCAAAAACGCTTCGCAATGTTCTCTGTATATGCTGCGGAACGTATCGATATCTTCGAGAGTGCAATCCTCGGGTAGGGACGAATCGTGACTGATAAAGATCTCCGGGAAATCAGGAATGGCACCGCTCGCTTCGCCAAGAAATTGGTGATACTGTGGCGGCGAAGAATTGGTGGAGATATTTGTGTTCGCATGTGTGTTATTCTCGTAAGACGAGTCCTGCTTTTGATTGACAAATTTAAATCGTTTGGCCTGAGAATTTGCGCTCTGCTGTTGTCTCGATGAACCGTCTTCGTTCAGCACAGATAAAGGTGAGCTTGGCTTTACGCGAATTCCATAATAATGATATTTTGAATTTCCCCTATAATAAAGAAAACAATAAAAGATATTAAGCTGATAAACACGTACAATGTTTTGTTAATTATTATAAAGCCTTTTACCTAGTCCCTAAACGCCTAGTTCTCAATCCCAAGAATACAGAGCGTATTAACTTGCCGAAACTGGCTGCGTTTACAGGATCCAATTTGTTTTCGGAACAATGACGTAGGTAATGATTGTAGAGAGTTGATCTCGGAAGAGACACGCCATCGGCAGTTTCATAATTCTCCAACAACCAATGTACCTATTTAAATCAATGCATGAAAGATTAATATTCACGTCCTTCATAAATACTATTTTTTATTTAAAAATATATATAAATAAACAATAAACAATAAAAAAAATATAAAAAAATAACTTTACTAAAGATTTTAGATAAAAAAATAACAATCTATACAATTCTACAGAAAAGTATCTCATTAAAATTGCTTCTAAAATAAATTTATATTAGAAGTAAATAAAAAGAAACTTCCAATTTTCTTAAAGATCTATCAATCATATAACCATTTGTCGTTTCTCTCACTAAAAATTCCATAAAAGAAAACTTTAAAAAATTAGATGCATAACTAAGCAGTACAAAGCAATTTAATTATGACATGCCGAAAAAAATTAAAAAGTAAAAATTACAGATTAGTACGCCAAACAAGCTATGAAAAGTGGGGAATCAGTTTCTTTTTTTGGCTTACGGTGGCCTGGGAGACTCTAGTGGCATGCGTCACGTTTGCCGCTGTCTCTTCCACGGTGACAGTGGTACCTCCAGAATTACCGCTGATCAAGTACGCCCCGCCACCACCGCTAACCACAGCCTCCTATCAAACAACCCGAAACATACCGATGCCTCGTTAACCCCCCGAATTAAGAGATGGACAAGGATACTTCTCCTTGCATACTAACATCCGCATTTCTGTTTGCGAACTTTATACTGGAATCCGTAATACAAGTTATTTCAAAAACTACAACGAATATTAGAGCATTCATTTATATACAATGTGTTGAGAACTACTACGTAATTAATATGAGTTATTCTTTTGCTCTTTGAGAGAAAGTATCTCTTCACTGGTTGCACTACAATTTACTAAACACCCTGTTTATAGCATACTTGCAACATTCTTGCAAATTTTTGCTATAAACAAATATCTGTTACAACTGTTGTAATAAGATTTTGTAATAAGAATAATTGTTGACGGCCCATATAATCATGCAGAGCACAGATCCCCATGCCTGCAGCGATAAGGCATAAATATGTACGTTGTATTATCACAAATATGTACGTTAATCATTCAATATAATCGAAACTAATCCAGCATCTAAAAAGTGAAAGAGCAGCCTGAGAAAGTCATAGGACATGCAATTTACCGCAGTTTCCGTTTGCGGGCTGGCTCGCGCGGCAGCCGCGGATATGAGCGCGTGAGTCGGGTCTCCATCCACTACGCTCTGTTGAATCAAGTACGTGCCGTTGCCCTGTGATAACAGTTGTCCGGTGGTCGAATTCGTACCTTGTCCTGTGACCTGACGCAACAGAAACAATACATCATTAATACCGTCGTAATTATATTGCGACAATTATTGCACGGTATTTGGTCGTTCAAATTACCTGTGCATACGTTACTGGCGTTGTTGCTGGAGTATAGTACTGACCCGAAGCTGGTGTGTACATCGCCCCCGTCTCTCCGACAGCATAAACGGGATATGTCCTGTGTAAAGTATTACGTGATTGTTATAGACCGTTCCATAAGTTATGAATAACTAAGCGCGAAATTGCGATACTTACATCTGGCCATTTGTCGGTATATACGTGGAACCATCCCCCTCGACATATTGAACGTAAGTTGGATGAGAGACCGATTCGGACCCCACCGCCTCTGGTTCGCCAGACACTGAAACAAAAAAGAAATGTGGCTGAGTGTATTTGAATAGGTAATTTGTATCGACACATAAAGCTCGCATAAGCGCAATAAGTTTTATTGTTATGTCATCATGAAAATTTCCTTAATAACTAAAAACCAAGTACTTTTGGCATTGCGCTTAGATAGAAGGTAATCTGTAAATGATTAAGAATTTTAAATTATAATCATTTTGTCACGTTTATCGTTAACAATGCAGAGTAGCGATAGATACAGATGAAATAAATATTAAATACCAGTGTGTAAGAATCTATTCGATCTTGTAATTTCTATGAAATTAAAATGTTGGAGATAAACAGGACAAATAAGGCATGCTGTTTGCATATTCTGCCCTCACCTACAGCCGTTGTGAGGGACGCGTAGGATGACGAATCACTGGTGCCTAGTGTGGTCAGAGTAGAAGTACAGAGGTGCATGTTTTTCAGCAGCATGGAAAGGGCCAAATCTCTACTCAAATACTATAATTTTTCAAACTGATCCTCACATACTCACCGCTAATAGTAAATTTACAGGCAATTAAGTTTTGTACATGACATTAATTTCTATTTGTATGCTTGCCTACAATCGGATATATCTACAATTTAGTGTGTAGTTTTTGCAATTTGGTGGTTCGTAGATTTGTGCGCATTGTAGTAAGAATAAGGATCAATTCTCATTGCTTCAATATCAGATGGGAAATTTATATTTATATGGCTGTTACCTGTGACTGTTATGTAGTGCGGGGAACCACTGACGATGGTGCCGGTTGACGTGGAAGCAGCGTCAGAATCCACTAGTGTGTGCTGGCCCGAATGAGTAGTATTGACCACTACCTGTGCTGTAACATGCGCTGGCGTACCTGTTGAGCCGTTGGACGAATCTGCAGCTGTTTCAAGCGGATCCTGAACCAATAACTAAATTATTATTTATAGTATGCGTGTCCTCATGGCCCACGACTCGTTTTCATTCAACATAAATTTTTAACAATTAGATATGCCTCTTGTATGTACGTATGAATAATTATACGCACCGGGAATAGAATCAACTTGGATTTTATTTCAACATTTGTGTATATCACTCTTATCAGTCGCTAGGAACAGATGGCTCAAATACGTTATCAGATTTGATATACAGCAGCTATAAAAATGCGCTGCAAACAGATGCTATAATATCTATAGAGATGTATATTGAATAACTTTATAAATATATATTCTTTACACATTATATTATTATTCATTTTACAACAGCAGTAATAGAAAGTAGTAAAGAGGAAGAAGAAATAATCTGACATATAGATTGCATTTTACAAGGTTTTGAGATTTGTAATTTTTGAGAATAACGAAAAAGATCTTTATAAATCACACCGGCAAGAGGCATAACGCAGAAACAATGTAGAATAATACTACTAACCTGAATAGGCTGCAGATTGTTTGGACTGGAAGGATCAGGATTTGTCACGACAGTGATGAGCTGCTGGCCTCTGGCAGACTGAGTCTGTGCTCCGCTACCACCGCCACTGGAACTGGAAGTAGTAGTCACGACAACCACATTTTGCTTAGATTCCACCCCTACCGCCGTGGAGCTACCCCCACTGTTATTAGCCCCGGTGGATGCTGCTGCGAGGGCATACTGGGCTCCTGTCGTAGTCATGGCAATCACTCCTTCGCCTCTCTCTGCACCCACTGAGTCGTCGCCACCACCGCTACTACCTCTCCGCTGCTGGAGAGACGAATCTATAACAGAGATACGCACATACACCATCTCACTAAATATCAATAACATCTTCCACCAGACCCAGCGGAGAGATCTTTAAGAACAGCATGCCTCTACAACTTCAATTTCAATATCGACTCATCGAAACCAGAATATTACCTGGTAACTATAAGACAAGATGTATAAAGTTTATCAAATATAAACATCTTATACATATTTTTAAATAAAGCATCTTTTTTAGTATTCACTTTTAATATAAATTATGTCCTATAAAGTTTATTCTTATAACACATAAAATTATTGCATGGAGTATAGAGAAGATTTCAAAATTGTCTGTAAGTCAAAATAGCAATTTTCAATATTAATTATAATATTAAATTTTTTATTTCAAACATTTTCTCAAAAACTGAATGGAATTCGAAATTATTTTCTGCACAATAGCTGCAAAATTGTTAACAAATCATCTTCACATCGAAGCCTTAGCACGACTATATAAACCTGCTGACAAACGAAACTACCATCAAGAAATAAAGTGGAGGAGAGAGCGTCCTACAGCGCGCTACAATTCTGTGAAATAAGGTTCCCCCCCCATCTAGCCGATCTTGACTCGGCGAACGCTTTCGAGGAACGAGCTGATAATAAGCGTTCCTCGCGCGTTGCTGGAGGAACGCGACAAACAAGGATAAAGACCCGCCAGCGTTCCGGCCGCCGTCCTAACCTATATCACAGTATAAAGATCGCAATAACGTACTTTCCTCGCAGGTGTGGCGCATTCAATAATCCGCAGATCAAAGGGAAGCCCCGGCGGGCTCGCGATACGAACGGTACACGTCACTGCCATTATTACGCGCGTGTATCATGGTGTATTGGCGCCGTGTACCTGTTGGGGCGGCAGGTACCAAACACAATGTATCAAGGGGGAAGAAATCGCCCCGAAGGGCGGGAGGGGGTACGGGAAGGGGTGGCGCGCGCGCGCACGCGAGGGGTGTCCTAGAAGCACGGTACCGCTACCCACGCGTGACTGGATACACGGCTCGCTTTAAGAGGGTTGGAACGTATCAATGAAGGCGGCCGGGATCACGAAAGCAATTAGAGAGCATTATCCTGAGTCCAGCGTCGCAACCCTCGCTCTTTCCGCCAAGGATGGACCGGGACTAATAAGCGACGCACACTACCGTGTTAATACGCTTCGCGGGGAGAAAAGGTGGTGGCCATGCCTCTCCCCGTCTCTCTACGCGCGCTTCGTTTCTCTGCAAGCTATGTAATAAAATATATATGAGACACATGATTACCTTATCGTTCTCTAACGTTAGAAATATAATACACTGTGCGAGGGACAGTAAGATACAGAGCCGGAGGTGTAGGCTTCGATAAGAAAATCGTCATGTTGTTGCTCGATAGTATTGATCAGGAGAAAATTGTGTAATAAGATCTGATGTTTTGATACACATGTACTAGCTAATTAGTGTAGAACTTGATAAGCAGAGAAAGAGATTGATGTTACATCAACATTTTTGCCCTAATGAAACTAACAGCCAAACGTATGTTACTGTACGAATAATAGTATTAGAGTAAATATTCATTGTTCAGATATAATTTTGTATGATATAAATATGTATATAAATATGATATAAATATGTTCTCTGTATAAGCTCAAATTTTGAAAGTAAACATCAATACAACAAAACTCTTCTTTCATATTCTCTTAAATAAAAGCTTCAAGGTATTATTTTTTCCGGATATACTTAGCGTTATATTTAGAAGGATACCTTAGCATTTGCTGCAAATGTTACTGGCAGGCTGATATGATAGGCCTGTGACTGTTACCTACACACGTAATGTCACAAGTGCACCTGGCCTCTGTTATGCATGGCTGATGGGGAGAGACTCCTGTTCTTTCTAAGTCCTTCCTATCCGTACGACGTATTTACGTATCTCACGTATGTTTCGCCCTCCCCTGTGTAATTTGTACATGAGAAACCATTACTTAGGCTCGTTACACGTAGGAGTTACATTTCTTCATTCTATAGTGATATCCGTTCGGTCCCAATGTCCTGCGGAAGCGACATGCACCTGGAGTCAGATAAACCCGCAGGCTGAGAACTTGTGCAGATGGTGAAAAGTAAAACGGCAGTGATAAGGGACAGATAGCAGAAATATCAAACAATAAACGGCTGGCCGAGGAACATTGTGCCGAGATGTAAATCATGAAAGAGTTAAACGTACTTCCAATAAACAAGCACGTTCAGACAAGCTGATTTGGAAGCGAATCGAGGCAGAGACGAGGTCTGAAATTAATATGTTCATCAGCTTAGAGCTGCAGGGGGTGGGAGATTCGCATTCATGTAATTGATAAACCCATTTTAATTGGAAATCTTTGTAGCTTCTTCCTGCTAGGTGCCCCATAGGAACAACGGTACAATAGGCTCGCCAACGCGTTACAAATTGGGGGAATCTACAAGGCAGATCTCCGCAGAGAGTATATCACAAAGGTATATCGCCCCGCTCCGATATAACATCCGGATACAATCAGCATCCCTCGGCGGATCGTTCCCGACGCGCAAAGAGCCGAAATCGCAAAACTGCGTGACCTAAGAAGAATCCCCCGAAAAACGCGGGGCTCCGCTCTCGAGCCCCGGCTAGAGTTCCCGCTTGAATGAATCGGGCGGAATCGATCCCGACGAACGGATCGACCTACCTGAAAACATTTTCCCGCGAGTTGCCTCGTTATAAACGCGACTCAACGTTGAATCGGCGACCAGACGGTTCACTTTATACTCCACGCTTAAGCTAAACATTCGGAGAGCTTTGACATGGAGACAGACTCCCCGAGGCCTCGCACGTCGTGCGGCGCGACCGGCCGCGGGTGAAACCTCGAGGGGACGATCCCGCGACAACGGCGGCGTCCCCGTCGGCGTCCGACGTCGACGTGACGCCTCCGCGAGGAGCGGGAGTCCGCCTGTCTCTGTCTCTCTTTCGCACTCACCTGTCTTCATGAATGGCGTGTGCTCGAACGCAGCGGCGCCCGGGCGCACTCGCGCGGCCGAACGACGTGTCCCTCCGTCGTTGCTGCCGTCGTCGTCGTCGTCGTCGTCGTCGAGCGGGCGCGCTCTCTATCTCCCTCTCTCTCCGTTTTCCAGACGCGCGCGCGCGCGCTCCTTTTCGCTCTGTCTCTGTATCTCTCTCGCCCTCGCTGCTCCCTCGGTCTCGATAGGCGACAGCGGGCCCGTCACCCAGGAAACCGCGCGCCGCGGTCGGCTCGTAGGGCGCTCGCTCGCTCGCTCGCTCGCACGCACGCACGCACGCACGGCGCCGGTACGGAGCGCGAAAAGAGCGGGGCGACACACTCCGACGAATCCCCTATACTTTGTTGTGGACGGCTGGCCGGAGTGGTGTTGCTTGTCTGCTGCTACGGTCGCCTTGGCTACGGCATCACTGACCGCGTCACGCGCAGGGCCGTGCGCGACGCGCGCGGCGCCCCGGCGGATCCTTCTCACCCCCCCTCCCTCGTGCGCGCGGAAGGAGCCGCGAAATCCCGTTTCCCCCCTCGGGTCTCTTTCCATGCTGTTCCGCGGCCCCCCGCCCGCGCGATCCCTTTTACCTTTCAGTCAATCGGGGGCTGATTGTGGAAAAGGGTGAAAGTGAAAGCGTCAATAATGAAAATTTTCAGCACGATCGAATTTTAGGGTTCCCTTGTTGTTCGGCACTTAAGGATATTAACAATTAATATGTTTTATAAAAATAAATTTTCCTGGCGCTTTATCACCGTAATATGATTTATGATTTTTTGTTTAAAAATTTAATTTTTAATGTTTTGGCACTTTTACCCTTCTTCATCATTGGCCTTCAATTGGCGAATGCAAATTTCGCTTCCGTCCGTCTTTTATCAAGAATTTAAATTGAGATATTTATATTGTGAAATTTATGTCACTTTAATAATGAGGAATGATAATTAAAATGATTATAATTTTAATTCTGTCGCTATGTTCTCTGATAGCTCTTGTAGCGTTGGGATGAGATACAAATCCGCAAAGCAGACGATTTCGAAAAGCTATGCGATTGTGTACCAGATTAAGACGATTTTAACCTTTTGAGGATTGGCTTTTTTGCCAAGAGTTTAAAAAAATTTTATTTCAATGAATTATGTAATAATTATTATACATAATATTACATATATTTTTTATAAAATTCAAAAGTTTAGTAAAGTAAATGCCCTAGCTCTTTAAAGAGCCATCGGAGTTCAAAGGATTAAATATAAGATCGAAATGATGTGAATATCGTTTTTAAAAGTTATTTCGCAGAAAGATATCTCGGCGCAAGTAACTTCTCCATTTTTATCCTCCGATTTGAAAAACGATTTTTCTTTGTGTCACAAATTGAGATCTTCGAATTGCGAAGATTGCGGAGAAGTTAAATTCAAATCTGTCGAAGGAGCTGCCACATGCGTTTCGCAACGATTTTGAAATTAGCGCCGTGACATAGGCGCGTAGCTTGTCGCAATTTCGAAGGGGGAAAAATGCGAGACGGGACCGAGCGTATTCGCTCCCGTATTAGCAGTCGAGGGGTGGCACGCGATCGGCCGGCCGATAATGCACGAACCCTTTTTCGGTCGCCGTCGATTACGTCGATGGCGAGGACGCGTGTCATAATGCGGCTTTTCGGCGCCATCTGTGTCGCACTCACGCAGACGTTACGTCAATGACGTAATTAGGCGCCCGCTGCTATCAACTTCTTATCTCTTCCATGTCTCCGACCGTGAGCCCGTGGACTCCGATTAACTTAATTACAGATTAATTTATAAAACAATACCTGTGCTGTGTGCTTTCGTCAATTCGAATTCATAATTTTTCATTCAATAAATTATTAAATATTTAGTAAATAATGATCCTCTTTAATAATTATATATAAAAAAAACAGATTGGATTAGAGATACCTAATATATTGTATAAGTTAAAATTTTGAATTCTGCTGATTGAATTAATCATCAATGTTTCATGTTCTACTAATGTGAATTAACTTCAATCTCGATTTTAAAACATTTTTTATCTTTTTCGATTTCTTAAAATTAGAAAAAACTATAAAAGTGAGTTAAATAGGATTCAAATTACACTACATTGGTGAAAATGGATTAATTGAGGATTAATTTATCAAGCAACAAATACTATTCTATTAAACAAAACATACGAAAGCTAATCAAACGACTGATCAAATAATCATGTTTATAAGAACTGCGAATTTATTATGATCGAAAAAATAAATAAATTAACTTTAATCTCACAATCAGCTTAATTTTACTTTCTTTTCTAACACTCAGAACTAGAAAAAGAGAAAAGGTGAAATTAAAATTAATCTGCAATAGAATCCGCTATGGACATTATCTATATCCATTTCTATTTTCTAGCAATACAAATTATCATTAATTACATATTTAATCAATATAAATTATCTTTAATTTCAGTTTAACTTGTTAATTCTCAGAACTAGAAAAAGAGAAGAATGAGATAAACTGAAATGAAAGTTAATCTACCATAAAAGTAGAAACGAGGATAAATCAACAAGAGCGGGAATTGACGAAGAATCGGGGAAGCGTGGAGGCGATCGGCGACTTCAACGAGTGGGTCGGGCCAGAGAGAAGCCTGAGAGACGACATGGCCCGGTTTTAGGTGATCCTCGAAAACGCGATAGGCGGGCGCTATTACTGTCTCGTTCGCTCTTATTGACACATAGCATAGAAAACAACCAGAATTGCGTTACCCTGCACATTGGCTACGTAATTCATGTGCACGTTTTCGACCTCCGCAGAGAACGTATCGCGTTTTCGAGGATCCCCTAAAGCCGTGTCGTCTCTCAGGCTTCTCTCTGACGAAACACGGATTGCGAGACACGCGCCGAAGTCTGTCAATATTAAGTAAAAAAAAAAAAGAAGAAGGAGTAATCGCTTACACAACAGCGGCCGGTTTTTAACGATGTAGCACGTCACGTCCGACCGTCGCTTGTTTGCCATCGCGGCGAACTCGGACCTCTTGCAGCGGAAGGACAGCGAGATTTCATAGTTGGGGTTGGCCACACCGCCTCTCATCTCCATCTGCGTACCCTGGCGAATCCCGTGTGAAGAGAATCCGTCGGCGATTCCCGGAGACGCCGTCCTCTTGCGCGCGATAACCTCCGTAAACACGAGAAGACTCCTCCCTCCTCCCTC
>VBVQ01001271.1:19001-37722 GCA_011636635.1 Tetramorium simillimum
AAAAAGAGGGAAGACGATCCCGCCGCCGCGATAACAATTGCGAATCGTCATCAATTTTTGCGTTCGTCATCGGGCACATTCAGCGGAAAAAGCTGTTCAGTCAGCGCTTTGTGATTCTTTAATTCGATTAGTTTCTACACTTGGATCCAACGAAAAACCAAAGGTAAGAGCCAATCATTTTAAAGAATCCCTAAGCGCTCACTGAGCTGCTTTTTCCGCTGAATGTGCCCATTATCGAGAGTTCTCATCCCGGAGGATTTCCAGAGAACGGAACTAGCTCGTCGAGAATGTCGCGCGTTTCGGCGGACGATTCGTTCGTCCGCGAAAACAAGGATTCATTTCCTCGACGCGAACAAATTGCCCGTGCATGTCGCAAGGAACGGGGTAGAGGGGGATGTGGGTCACGCGGATTCTCATACGCCCGACGCGAAGTTGGCGCAGCATTTTGAATCGATGATCGATGTCGCGTCGCGTGCGCGCGTCGTCTTGCTCGTAGGAGCGTATCGAGTTGAATCGCGGTCCTTGAATTGAGCCTCGGCTCGGATGCGAAGTTATGGGGGCTGGAAAAACGATACGATCTCATTCAGCTCGATTTTCACAGCTTAATTTTAAATCAATCAATTTTAAGCGTTAATTTTGAACTAATATTAATTTTAGACTAATTAATTTCAGGCTGATTAATTTAAGCTAACTTTTTCGCGGTAAACACGCGAAAATGAGTCCTATGTTCAGCTCTCATTAAACGAGAGTTGGCTAGAAATTAATCAATTTAAAATTAAAAAATCAGTTTTAAAAATTGGTTTAGAATTAATCAGCCTAAAGTTAAATGAATTAATCAGCCTGAAATTAATTAGTCTAAAATAAATTGCTCCAAAATTAATATTAGTTTAAAATTAACGCTTAAAATCGATTGATCTAAAATTAATGAGCTTAAAGTTAATTGATCTAAATTTAATCAGCTTGAAATTAATTAGTCTAAAATAAATTGTTTTAAAATTAATTTGCCTGCGTCAATTAATCTAAAATTAATTGGCTTAAAATAGATTAATCTAAAATCAATCAACCTAAAATTGATTAATCTAAAATTAATCGTCTTAAAAATTAAAATAAATTTTAGTCCAAATCTTATTTGCTTTCAGAAAAATGCACAAATCAAGGGATCATCGGCGATTTAATATTAATGCGACGAAAAAAATTCGCATTGCTGACGTAATAATAATATAAAAAAAGCACAGTGAAATAATAGCACTGGTAATGCATTTAAAATTGCATTAAAACTAAACTTTTGTCTATAATAATAATGAGAGAGGTAAAGGGGCCTCCTTTGTGCACTCCTTTGCGACAATACGTCGCTCGCGGGGCGCCTGCGCGAGGTTATCAGTAGTGGTCTCGCGAAGGCGGCTGGCGTTATCGGCGCGTTGTCTGACAGTTGTCAGGAAAATGATGACCTCGTCGGAAACGTCGGAGGTGGAGAACCCAGGAGGAGAGAAGGGCGCCGAGGACTCGGCGATCCTGGAGGTCAGCTCCATGGCGGTGGGCGGGATCGTCAAGCAGGAGAGCCGCGACGTCGACTACCTGTCCAACTGCAGCACCTCCATCGAGGGATCCGTGGTACGAGCTTGACATAACCTGGGACTCGCTCCGACAGGACCCCGTGCCCTACGGGCCATCGTCTTGAGAGAAATCAAATTAGAATTACATTAAATAACATTGATTTATGTGACGTACCGTACGCGACAGACTCAGATTGAGCTCGAGCGTCGCTTCGTGTTTCTTGTCATAAGTTTGACCCCAAAAAGTTCCATATGATTGATTGCCAAGTGATGAATACGAAGGAATCTCTGCAATCTTACAGGTTGCGTCTCCCTCCATCGACAGCTTCTCCACTCTGCCGGATCAGGAGATATCGGACTTCCAGACGGACTCGCGAGATCTGCAAGTAAAAGTGGACAATCCGCAGAAACATCTGGAGACTCTGGAGACGTACATCACATTCCGCATAACGACTAGAGTACGTACGGCTTCGTTGTCAAAGTATGATTATCCGATTCTGGAGTCGACGTATGTTTGAATCGTATCAAATAATGCACACAGACTACACGGCCGGAGTTCGAGGAAGGAGAGTATGTAGTTCGCAGGCGGTACAACGACTTCATTTGGCTGCGCCAGAAATTAGTGGATGTCTATCCGACACATATTATACCGGTAAGTTTTTGATGCGCGAAATATGCGAATTAAAATAAATATGATACATGTTTAAAATGAATATGGAGAAGAGGCTGAAGAATTGTTTAACATCCTGGATTTTTCATTACAGCCGATGCCAGGCAAGCATACGCTGCTGGCCCAACTGGATCGTTATTCCAAGGAATTTATCATAGCGCGTATGAAGCTTTTACATATATTCTTGAACAGAGTTGTGAACCATCCTATTCTCAGTTGCGACAAGAATCTCCATATTTTTCTCACAACAAAACCTTCAGTAAGTATGACGTTGCTATAGCGATTATGTATTGATTTTAAATCGTCTGTTAAATTAATTGCAGGAGTTTCTTGTTCATCGTAAAAATCGCGGGAATGTGCTCGGAAAAGTGACCGACTCTTTGCAAAATATAGCGACTACTTATACGATGAAACAGCGTCACTTGGAGTTCGAACAGATTCGGGACTATTGTATAGCATTGGGTGAAAAGTTGTCGTCTATAGATAAGATCAATCATCGCATACATAAAGAGAGGCAAGGTGCGCACAAAAATTGCTCACAAATATATATCGTAATAAGAATATTACCCTCGGCTGTTTCTCACATGTACGTTGTAACGCAATAGATTATTTAGTGGAACTTCATCAACTGCATCCCATATTCACCCTGTGGGCAACCTCAGAACCGGAACTCGCGCCCATTTTATTGGCGATCGCTAAAGCGGTAGAAGCGAATGCAATGGCTCATCAGAAACTTCTGGAAAACGTTCCTAACGATGAACGCGAATACGTTTCATATATTGAAGCAGTCAAGAATGCAATGTCCCGACGTGATTCGATGCAAATTGAATATGAGATAACGGTCGACGTATTAGCAAAAAGAAGATTAGAAAAGGATCAGGTACTAATTTTGTTTATATCTTTCATTTTTTTAATCTTCAGATTTAAATTAGTTCAAGAATATCTCCAAATGTATTAATGAGCATATAATTCTTCATAATTTAAATGTTAAAATTTTAGATTTTTAAATATAAGGAGATTATTCACAACATTATCTACATTTTCATATTGCTAAAAAGGAGGACAAACTTATAAATTATATTTCATTGCATTCATACAGTTGGTAGGAAATACGAGCTACACGATTCCCGCGCAAGGCTGGGGCGGATCTTTATGGAAAGCGGAATCTCGCGACGAGAAATTGGAGCGACTCGGCCAGACTATCCCGCGATTAGCTAAACAAGCGGAGATATTGCAGGATCGCGTGGAATGCGCAAACGAGAATCTGCGAAGCGACTTTCAGAGATGGAATGTGGAGAAACAGCAGGATCTGAAAAACATGTTGATCACGATGGCAGACCGACATATCAGACACTATCAACAATGCATGAATGCATGGGAGGAGATTCTCACCGGCCTCAAGTTGGACGGAATCGGATCTGACGTAAACGTAGGGCCGCCCGTTAAGATACCCGTTTGAACCGCTAGTCTTTTCGCCATTTAAAAGGATATAGAATAAATATTCGTTAATACGAGAATAATATATCAGTTTAAAAAAAATGTCTATTAAATAATGACACAAAGTTTATTACAATCTAAAAAAAACGATCTATCATCAGCTTCGATATTGCTTTTGACATTGAATCGTCGTTTCGAAATGTCGAAAAAGTATTATGCGGTATTTCGCGAACTGCAAACAGACGCATTTAATGATGACGAAAGCTGCATTTAATGTACAATATAATATGCTAATATCAAAATTCTATCTGGAGAATTCGCCTTTATGATACAATAATCTTGTGATAATGTGAAAAATTAAGTATAACGCATTTGGTCCTACACGTACGCAGGACAAGATTCGGTGTATATCATGTACAAGAAAAAAAGTTTCCTTTCTTTAGGAGGTTAGATCATCAATTGATTTTGGGGACCAAAGTATATCGAGGCAGTTATCACCATTCTCTTCTCTTTCTCTCTTACTTTGAACCACGTTACAATACATTTATTGACAATCAGTTTAGTCACCTATATCTACTAGTTACCAAAGTACAGTAGTTACCATGATAGCGTAGATAGCGTCAATGTATAGTATACAACACTGGTAAATTTTACAAATCGGAGCAAAACGCTTGCGAGAGCTTCGTTGTATCGTTAATTAGTACCTTCAGTCTATATTTCTAAGTTATGAACAAGTCGCACCGCACTGAATCGATTCCGCTTAGTATCATGGGAAAAAAAAGAACGATGTAGCGAGAGTCCTATATGGCTTACAAATTCCTCTGTGTATCCATTATTTATGCTCGAAAGGGAAGATACTCTTTGCTGCTAACAGTACTGTTAACAATGAGTACATTTCTATACATTATGCGCCGCGACTCGGCGAGTTGGCAAAAATGGCAGAGTTTGTATCAATAAATAAATTATTGTTTGCAATTAAGTGCGATGACTCCAGCGTTTTTCCTCACTCTGTTAAGGCGTCCGTACGTTCTACGTAACACTCCATCGGCGTTACATAGAACTGCACCAGATTGTCCAGATCGGTGAGCTTGGTTATAGATTCGCCTGCAACGGACTTGATACATGCGATTGATCTTTAAAAATTCAATAAACTTCTCGGGAGATACCGACCTGCTAGGCTCATCTCGTTGTGAAGGAAACGTACTGTATGCGCGTACGGTTGTTGGATCTTTTCCCGCAACTGCGTAGCCAAACGACGAGTCGGATTCCATAACTGGCTACGAAAATTCGGTATATTTGTGATGGTCGGCTTCCAGGATTCCGGCTTTACCTCTTCCAGGGGTAACACGTCTGTTATCCTATATTGGCTCGTGTCGATGTTCCACGTGAATTTACATCCGACCTCATATTGTTTCCGTTCTTGCGAACTAGATGCATCGTATTAATTTATTAAGACTGTAGCGTTTACGCGATGACTTTAAAACGCAACATGCGATCGTGCAAAGGAATCAACGACTAGAATTGTAGGATGACATGTGTGCTTACCATTGCGTTTGGCTACATAACTCACTTGCTTGGATTTTCATTATGTGCAAACATATAATGTCACCGCTAAGCGCGCACACATCGATTATTTCGATATCGTAGTCACTGCAGTGCCAATACTTTTTCTTGAATCTCGAGCAGATCCAATCTGCTATGTGATGAGAAAAAGTCTCGATATCGAAACTCAATTGCGTTATAGAAACACATGGCACTATCTGAAAGTATTTTCATTATAGAGATACGCTAACGTTTTATTCACAATTATTCTTTCGATTATTTTAATTATTTAAAGAGATTCGCCTCGCGGAAAAATCACATATTACGAAGGTTTAAACGTTTCAAGGGAGTAAATACCAGTTTTTCCGCTTTACTATTGCTGATCATCTGCATTTGAACATATCCGGAGCCATGCACGTGCATTGGAAGTACACATTGATAACTTACATATCCCCCTGTCTCTTCATCTGTAAACATTATCTCAATATAATACTAATTACAATTAAAACACAACAATATAAAAATTCTTTGAAAGTAAAATCACGTAAATTGGAATATATACCTTCCACGTCTGTGATAACTGATATCATTTCGTCGTCGAGCTCTATGTAGCTCCGTTTAAAACGCGCAGTGCACTTTATCAAAGGATATTGCAAGTTATTTCTAGGAACCAACGGCGAGAAATTCGGGCAACACTTGCCGACGCGGTCTCTGTGCATACTTCCGTTAGACAGCTGATTCTGATTCAACGGTCGTAGTACACTTTTCTCAGCTGGAAAACGTACAAAGTTTATGTTACTTTATTCGAACTCTCATTCTGTTTCGACAATAATCGCAAGATTATACCTGATTCGATGTTCGACAAGTCGCCGGCTACGCTAATATCTTGAGCAAGATTCAATTCGTCCGGTTCGCTCTGATCCGAGTCCACCCAGTGTCGTCGCCCGTTCGGCAGAACCGGCGACATCGCTGGCGAGGAGGGAATCTGATGTATGGAGCAGGTACCGCGATGCCTGAACTGATCGCGTATGTGCTTGAAAGGAACTATGTTCTCCGCGTCCTCCGTCTCGTCGCAAAACTCATACTTCTTGTCGGCGAGTCGACGTTTCCTGAACGAACTGAGTTTCTCGCAGGTCGTCTCCTGCGCCTCGTCGGTGAACTCGTACGCCTTCTCCGCCTCGAGGATGAGCTTGTGCGTCGCTCTCGTTGTCCTCGTTGACTGAGCCGGGACCGGCGGAGGTGAGTGCAGATTCGATCTTTTGCGCGGGCTCGGATAGCGAAACGATCGGGCGATGGGCGGCGACATTAAGCGAGACGAATACGAAGAGGACGAGGGGCTGATCGACACGGACTGCAAGGGTGAATTTATGGAAGCTACGGAGTTGTCCTGTTGCGAAGCACCGGGTTGCGGCGAGCTCGGACGTTGCTGGCTGCTACTGCTATTACTACGCTGGACCTGGATTCTGTGACTAGATTCCGAGTTGCGAGTGCGCAGGATGTCCGACGGCGGGGTGAGTATCGGCGAGGACCACGTCATCGCCCTGAGATCAGCGGGCAATCTCTGCGGCGTCGAGCGCGGCGAGCACGATGGATGTTTCACCAGCGTAATCAAATCGCTGCCGATATTGAGCTCCTGCGACGTATCCTCGCAGAAATCTTGCAGGATCTTGTCCCGCACCGAGATGGCGGTCTGCTCGATGCCAGCCGGCCGCGACACGGGGCTGCTGCTGCTGTTACTCCGGCATTTGCATTCAGCCATGTCCGAGCATTCGCACAACTTAACGTTTAAAGCGCCTGCAGACTTACTATCTATATCACAGACATAGTCGCTTTGATTACTGCTTGAGGTATTTAATGGCAAATCGCGTCCTAGCCTATCGTCTAACTTAATTGGCTCATCTAGAAAGTCGTGCTCCAAGCTGGACTCGCATTTGGGAGATCGATCGACGCATTCCGGCGTGCTCACTTTTTCGTCCGAGCTCTCATATCGCTCCGTTCGCGTGGAGTAGTCCGTCTCCTCGACGTCGCTCATGTCCAGCGGGATCGTGTCCGGAACTACAGGATCGTGCATGGCGCTATCCTGTTTATCGCACGTCCTTTGATTCTTCGATTTAGATATATTTAAATCTACCCTGAGAACATGTAGGAAGTTTCCCGTGTTGACTACCACGTGATTCCAATAATTCAGGCACACCGTGGCGCGAAACTTCGGGTACGGCGAGATTACTTCGTAAGTCGTGTGAACCGTAAGGCCATGTTGCAAACAGTTACATCGTACACAGCCATCCCAATTCGCGGCTAACTCTATATACGACACAAGGTGCACAGTTTCAATTAATCCTATTGTAATCACGCTACTGAGCATAATATTGTATAACATTACACTGAAAAAAATTCTGATTAAAAACGAATAAATCAGAAAATCTTGAAATGAACGAATCAGAAAAATCTTGTAGGATTGATCAAATATTTTTGTTATTATAATAGAAATTCTGGTTATTATAATAGAACTCAATACTTTATAACTTATAATAATTATAATATAATAAATAATTCTTATTATAATAACCAGAATATTTGATCAATCCTACAATATTTTTCTAACTCGTTTGTTTTCAATCAGAATTTTTTTCAATGTATATAAATAAATATGTTCCTCCTAAAAGTACCATGAATTCATTACCTTCACCCTCTTCCTCATACGACGCAGCAACTTTCAAGCAATCGTTGCAGTTCTCGAGAGACGGCACCGTCGTTATAGTTAAATACGCTCTATCAGTCGATTGTAAATTTAAGAAATTTGTACTGTAACAGACAAATAATACTGACTTATATATCTTACTTTGGACCTTCTTAAGAAGACACAATTCGAAAATACGTACCAGAGGCCGTGAATTACAAGCTTATTTCGCTCCATCGGCCATTGCGATATAACTATGTTTAATTCCCTATAAATTGTATAATTGCCGAACAGCGTAACCTCGGCGACTTTGCGAGCTGCACGGTTCGGGGTGAAGGCCCACCAGTGCAACAGATATTTGTACAAAGACGTGTTGCTGCTGACGTCCAACGTGTATGTATACGTGAGCAGGAACTGGCCACATTGCGTTAACCCCATAACAATATGCCTTGCAAAATAAAAAAAATATCTTTACAATCCTGTCATTTATCTAGACTAGAACAGGATCACGTCATATTTATGTTTGCGCGTTTGGTGGGACAACATTAAAGACTCGTCATTTACAGCCCATTTCTTGCCAGCTCATTTCTCTTAATTTTTGCGGCAATAATTTACAATTTATTTCCAAACCGGACTACAGTTATACTTGATGAAAAATGAGTTGAAGTCTGTGGATTGAGTCGTTGCTATTGGGGGATGCATACCCTGCCTCGAGCGCCGACTTGGGGATTATGTGCAGGAGATGGAAGTGCCGCCACTTGGGTACAGCCGTGAACAGTCTCTCCTCCGAGGCATAATTGTGCGCCGACAGGCATCCTCTCATCTGCAAGCAGAAGACCATGCGGTTACCGTTACAGCACGCCCCACGTACAGCATCCTGTCTACCTAAATCAACGCTAATCCAACAGGACTCTTTGAAGCGTGAAACGTGGACTTTCCGGGTGGCCGACAAACCGAGGATTCTCTCGAGATGTCAAAAGAAAAAAAAAAGAAAGAAAAGAAGCTCGCGCGTCCGTGGAGGAGGTGCCTCTGTCCGCGGTTCAACGCGAACGGCACCTCGCGCGAAGGAAAGAGGATCAAAGGAAAAATAATCCCGGGTTTTCGCCGGGACCGCCGGGGCGAGGAGTCGCCCGTGACAGGCCGAGGCGCGGTGCCTCTCGGCCTGTCACTCGCGACGGGCCGCGGATGCTCCGCGGACTCCGGGCGGCCTACCTCCCGTATGAAGAGCTTCTGCAGGAGGTTCCGCTTGCTGCGACGGTGCGACGGGCACGGCTTGCGCCCCACCACGACATACTCCGACTTTTCCGACGTAATGTCAGAGAAACACTCGTTGCAGCAGTCCGAGGTAGTGTCGGAAGACGACGCGTCCGCCATTTTTAAATAACCTCGACTCCGCTCGTGGCGTCGAGTACGCTCTCGCGTGGTGCGCTCTCTCGCTTGCGGCCTGTGTGCGGTGTGCGGCGGTGCGCTCGTCTCGGCGGCGGAAGATGAAAAGGGTCGCCGCCGCGGCGGCGGCGGGCGCAGGGATCGCTCCGCCCCCCCCTCCCCCCGCGCGCAAAGTGGCGACGCACACGCGTGCGATCGTGCGTGCGTGCGTGCGTGCGCGACCGACACGTCGTCGCGTCTCGCGTCCACTCGCGTCGCCGCCGAGCATCCTTCGCCGCCGTATTGTTACTCGACGCGCAATTCGACGGCTTATCGCGTCGACGTTTGCGCCCGCCCGTTGCGGGGCCTCCTCGACGATAACGCGAACGCCACTAACGCGGTAATTTTCTTAATTGCATTTCAGCAATCTTTCTCTTAGCGGCTTATCGCGGCTGCTGGCGGCTCTCGGCGATCGTGCGAGTCGCGGGCGAGACGCGCGTTGCGTCCGAGTCCTCTTGAAGAGGGACAACTTTTAACTCCAGGTCCTTCTGACGAGGGACAATTTTTTAATTCTCGCCTAGTAAACACAAAGTAACAGTAATGTAACGTCGATGTTGTAATTTCCCACTCAACGATATAATTACAATGTAACATGGCTTGTATGTAACATTTGCATTATTGAGTGGGAAATTTTAACATTGACGTTATATATTACTGTTACTTTGTCTTTACTGGGCGATTAAACTCATTAAAGGAGGATTCAGTCGCAACTGATTGCAAATAGAAATGAAAAGTTTTCATTGGAGTGTCGCTCATTGTTGTTTCTGCATTGTCGCATCTTTTCTCTGTCAGATGAACGAGAGCTGCTAAACAAATGCCTAAATTGAATGCTCAAGTGTGACACGGATTGGCTTTAATATGCAAATAAAACTAAATTGCATTTCACGGATTGGCTTTGATACACAAATAAAATTAAATTGCACTTTATATTTAGAATTTACTTGTTTGTATAAATCAGTTATCTCCTTGTAGAGAAGAAAAAATAAAAGCAACTTTCTTATATATGATTTAGCCTGCAGTAATATATTTAACAAAATGACATTCACTCACGCTTAAAACCATTCTAAATTTCTTGTTTGTAAGAAGCGATTTATCTGTGAAAATAATCAAGTCTGGAGATAATTAAATACATTTTATATTTGTAATTGACTTATATGACTAAAAGTCTTATCTTTTTGCGGAGAAGAAACAATAAAAGCAGCTTTCTTATATATGATTTAGCCTGCACCAATATATTTATCAAACTGACATTCACATATGCTTGAAATCATTCTAAGTATCTTGTTTTTAATACGGGAAATGTATCTGCAAGAATAATCAAATCCGAAGATAAATAAGTAAATTACATTTTACATTTGTAGTTTTCTTATTCGTATAAAAGTCTGTTACCTTCTTGCGGGAAAAAAAGAATGAGAAAAGCTTTCCTATATATTGTTTATCTTATAATATTCCCAGCAAACAAAATATTGTTGTAGTTTTGCTGTAATGTTGCTGTATTTGAGATAATATATTTAACAGAATCACATCTACATATAAGTACATTAAATAGAATTCTAAATGTTTTATTTTTAGGTATGAAAAACATCTGTGAAGATAATTATGAAGATAAGCTTTAGAGATTACTTTTCTTAAAGCACTGTGCTATGTATGATTAATGCTAATACAAAATGGACATCACCTTGGATGATAAACTGTCTGTGCTACAGCAAATTAGTCAGCAGAAGCTTGTGAAGATACTGGATACTATTCCAGGGACGAAAGATCTGATAATTGAACAAAAATTGATGAAAATACTGGATAGTTTTGTAGGCGTGACTGTACTGAAGTAAATATCATCGTATTCATTTTAAATACACCTACATTTTACTTTTGTTGTCGATCCATAAATAATATATTATTTGATTTAGGCGATATGGAGTGGACAAGATCTATAAAATGGAGGAGGGACTGAAGCCGTCGAATAGTCAACGTGTATTCTTAGTATCTAACAGCTTGATCGCGTGTAAGAGGGTTCTAGATCAAATACAGTCCGAAATATCCCTCATTGGCAGACCTCACGTCGGAGTGTGTCATCATTTGTTGGTCATGCCGTTCATTCCGCCTGTGTTAAACAATCTAGTCGAAGAGGAAGGTCAGTAAATTACGTCAACAGCGATTATTACCTCTTTCGTTTATCTTTATAATATCGAATCGTTTGTTCAGGCTTGTCTGAGCTGGTTACGTTGCGGACGTTATCTGCAGAATTCATAAGATTAGACGGAAACGTTTTATCCTTGGAAAATCCAATATTCGTTGATCTCTACTATCACAAAGACACCAGTCCTCTGCGAGCACTAGCACGCAACCTGTGGTCGTTGCAGCTGATACTCGGCTCGCCGAGGCTCTCACTTTTTCTCGGCAAACACAGCCAGCAAATTAACAAACTGATGGGATCCATGGAACAGAGTCTGGGCACGTCTAGTCTGGAAAACGAGATCGGCGCCCTGATTGTGATGGACAGGAGTTTCGATCTTGCTACAACTCTTCTCACGCCCGTAACGTATGCGGGTTTATTGAACGAAGTTGTGGAGGTAAACGTCGGCACGGCGACGTTGGAAAAATCGCAAACCAGATTGGATCCGAAGAAAGATCAAATCTACGGAGAAGTGAGGGATACGCCCTGCAGCGATGTTTTCCCGATTTTACATGGGAAAGCTAAGTCACTTAAATGTATTGATTTTTATCACTAATTATCACACTTTTCGCTTTATCGATATTTTTAATAACTGACTGACATCAGCTGAACAGGAGGCGATACAAACGATGAAGTTGACCGAGATGGAAAGATACGTGTCGACGAGATTGCAAAGGACCAGAGACACGACCCAGCAATTGGCATTTCATATATCGGCGTGCCAGACTATTGCGGATACATTAGGCTCCGAATTTCAAGTCTTACAGACAATTGAGAAATTTATGCTCGATTGCAAGAACCGAAAGGAATGTTTGAGCTATATAGAGAGAAATATAGGTGCGTTTCTTAATGACAGAATTAATTGAATTATACTTAATTGTTACCAAAATTTAATTGGGATTGAAATATAAATTTAATTACTTAAAGTGTGATATTTTGTTTTACAGACGAGCATGCGTTACGATGTTTGCGTCTCCTATGCCTGTTGTCTATCACTACCGACGGTGTCACACAGAGTGAGCTTCAAACTATCCAGAAGCTGCATCTCCATAGCCATGGTTATCAACATATTCCGCTATTCTACAAGCTGCACACAGCTGGCTTGTTGAAATACAGGAACGAATATATTTTACATAAACTGCCAAACTGGAGCAGCGAATGGAGCAGCAACGCGCAAAAATTGAAGATGTTACCCAGTTATTCCAAACGATTCGATCAGAACGGTCGTACTTGTCCTAGCTATGTGTTCAACAACGCTTATATACCCGCAATAGTTCGTATTTCATTCTTCCCATATTATAAATCAAGCGATGCACAATCTTACGATATTAACGTAATATCGTTTAATGTATTATAGGCACAAATATTAAACATCGTATCGAATCAGGAGAAGGATCCTCGTAGCTTCGAAGAACTGACGAATTTATCAAATTGTGTTGTAAATGGTCATCGGGGTGCATTATCACCGAAAATGGTTGTGATCTGCGTGATAGGAGGTATTACCTGCGCAGAAATAGCGGCCTGTCGACTCATAGAGAAATCTATAGGAATACGCCTTGTCCTCACATCCGATACTATTCTAACGGGTAACAAACTCATCCAAAGGATACAAAAGATATGAAAGCTCTCTGGCATCCATCAGGAATGTAAAAATGTTATCGTTTTATAATAAGTAGACAAGAGATTATACACATATTTGTAATTTTTGTTTTATATAAATTATATAATACCTTTTGTAGCGATTGCGGGGAAAAAGTGCAAATAATTCTGTAGTATATTAATAAAATTGTTATTTTATATAATGTTATCGATATTATTTATTGGTGCTTAAACGGTCACAATGATGTTCCACGGATTCTCATTTTGCACCATTTTGATATTGGTACCAATTAACTCAATAATTTCGATTTTCCTCTCGATTACGATCACGATCGCGGTCGCGATCGCGTCTCTGGCGGCCCCAATCCTGCCCTTGGCGATTGTAACTTTGACGATCGCGGAAATTGCCTTGATTTCCTCTTGAGAAGAAGTTACCTGCAAAAATTTATCATAAATTATAAGATAATGCACAATTTTTATAATGTATTATATAATAAACTTGATTAATACATAAACATATCATAATCAGAATTGAGGTCAAATCGAATCAAAACAGATTAAGTCAGATTTAGGCTTATATAAAAAAGATATAAAATGGGCGATCGTTTGGTATATGTACCAGGTTGTCGTTGGGTTTACATCGAACATTTCATACAATGTACTAAATATTCATACAGTACAAATGTCAAGATATATTCCAGAAATATCCCAATATCTTTGGAACGTCTTTAGAATGTATCTTAGACATTTATATGCTGTATAAATACTTAATACATATATTAAATGTTGATGTAAACTAATCCAGCGACAATCTAGTACTAAATGATCGCCAAAAATCGCTTAATATAGAAACAAAAGCAATAATTTATTCAAAGCAAACTGATTGCCATGAAATGAATATAAATGTATTAAATTTTTATTGAAAACATTGATCTATTTAATTTTTTTAAATTTTGATAGCATTCAAGTCAAGATCTCAATGATATATCAAAGTAAGAATAATCGGAAATACTTCATTTATCTATATATACCTTGCTTCATTTCAAAGATACGTTCGTTCGAATCTACAAAGTTGTTGACTTTATCGGTCAATTGCAGAGCCAACGATTGGAGGCGGCTCGGCTCACTTCGGTGCATAACTACAGTTCCAGTTGGATCGTCCAAAGATGCCTGAATTTATGAAAAAAAAACAAGTACATAAGTTATACAGAACATTACGTAATTATACAACATAAAGATATTTCTGCACAATACCATAAGCTCTTCGTTAATGATCATTTTACTAATAATCGAATGTACTATGGGTCTTTTCAATTGGAACATGTCCGCGAGTTTTGGCATTGATATCGAATCGTACACATGCGAGTACGTAAACAGATAAGTCCTCAATGCTTCTTCCTTGATTAATCGCGTTAACATAGCTCGCACTTTGTCCGCTTGATGGAAGAGATCCCACACCTATTTCGATAAAAGTATTTCGAAAATTATTACCCCACATTTTCAGTTTAAAGAAAAGAAATTGTTAATAAAAATCTCGTTAATACCTTTGCGTTCATCTTTTCATTTATAATGTAATTGTTGCAAGCGGACCAATTTCCGTTGCGCATCGCTTTGGCGGCAGCAACGACGTGCTCCCTCATAGATTCTGGAGGTCCGACTAACGACTGGCGTTCGCTGGATCTCAGTTGTTGGTAAAACGTCTTCGAAATCATTCTTCGTCTAGCGTCAAACTCGTGCGCTAGAATTAAATAATTCATCGCGTATAAATTCCGAAATAAATTCCGAAGTTGTCTGTACAATCGTAAAAATACATTTAACGTATTTTATATAAAAAATATCAAACACAGAAAATATACCAGCCATATATGGAATTTCGATGAGCATTGCTGAAACAAGGTATACACATTCCAAAAGCTCTAGATTAATGTGCATATGGAAAGGCATTTGCCTTTGCTTTTCAATCTTCTCCTGCTCCTTGCTACGCTCATGCTGTCGTTGCGGAAGTAAACCTTGCGCCAGAAGTTCCTTCACTTTGCCAGTCACCATCAAATCGACCAAGCAGTTGTGAGCATCTTTAATATTCGCATGACGGAATGCACATAATCCTAGATGGGCTATCGTACGATTGTATAAAATCTAAAAGAAAAACAATAAAATAAATTATTTTTACATATTTTAACGAGATAAAGATAAACGTAGATACACATTCAAACCTGTGTGGCTGGATCAGAATGTTGAATGGTTTCCTGGAGATGCGACATCAAAATCAAGTCGCGAGCTTGGAACCAGTTATCGTGAAGAGCGTGGTGATAAATGTGCGAAAGAATCGCACGAGTTCTTAATCGATCAGTGTTATCATGGGCATAAACATATTTGCATAGCTTCTCCATAACTTGCACGGATGTGATTGCGTCTGATCCCAATTCACCCTAAATTTTCACGCGCAATTTTAAGAATTCAACAAACCAAGAGAATTTTATATGTAACGTAAATACTTTGCAAGATTTACCTCCTTTTGTTTCAAAACATTCGAATCAAATTTGTAATATAAGTGCTCGATTTTACGAAGGTACACGCGGCAGAGCTCGGATACAGTTCCTTGCCTTTCCAGATACTCTTGTACCTTATCAATTATAGCAGCAACTTGCTTCTCATCTTTTAATCTGTGATAAGTGGATATTTTATCGTGACAATAATAGTCGTAAATCTATCGCATAATTTCTCTCAAAAAATGTTACCTTTCTACGTATTCATTACTGTGTGGATCACATTCTTTCAGCAACTTTGTGAATTCCTCATCGAGACGTTCTACCAGTGTTAATACGCAACCGTGTATTTTGTATGGCGTCGTTTCAAACTCCTCCATTTCTTCTATTATTGTTTCTGCTATTACCATGTCCAAGTTACTCAGTAACATATCCAACATCTCGGTAATACGCTCCAATATTCTGTAACAAAAATATTTAATATTTGCTTATTTTAAATATATATTTTAAAAGATTTATCTCAAAAATAAAAATAAACATGTATATACATATTTTTATACAAAAATACGTACTTTGACCAATATTCCGGCTTCATAGCATCAGAAACTTTTGGATTATAATCGAATATGGAAGACACGATAGAAAACTTAATTTTCACGGTTACAGCCGGGCCGAGATTATGAGCATCGGCTATCAATTGCAGCTCGTGTAAAAGCTCTATTTGTTCACGTCTGTCTGTACGCTTTTTACCACGAGCTGCAATTATCTCGGAAAGCTTCTTCAGCACCGCGCCAATATTAATCTCTGCATCCTTGGCGAACATTTTCGGCTTCTCGGAGGGAATGGCCACGCCACCCTTTACAGTTTCCCATTCTCCTTCACCGTCGTCTTCGTCGCGTTTCTTCTTTCTCTCCTTTTCCTTGCGTTCTTTACGTTGCTCCTTTCTCTTCGCTTTATCTTCATCTTCTTCTTGGGTTGAAGCTCTATGTAAGTCACAATGTCATATATCGTTAAATTTATTATATTTTTGTCATTAAATAGAAAATGTTATAGATTGAAAGAACGTACTTCTTAATGAAACGTTCACGAATATTTTGATATTGGCCTTCGTCATCGCTACTTGTGCTCTCGCTGTCTGAATCACTGCCCCAGTCAGATTCGCTTTCACTGCCCTCTTCACCATCAGTCACAGTCTTCTGCAATGCAGAAACGCAAGGAAATAGGTTTATAAAAAATTATTTTGATCAATTTCTGGTGCTTGTAAGTTTCGATATTATAGAAAACCTTGAATTTGGACACATCGGGTTCACTTGCTTCCGATCCCGCCTTCTTGAAAGCTACGGCGCTGTCCTCTTCTTCTTCAGATTCTAAAACCTCCTCAGCTGAAAAAGAAATAATTAATTTTCTTTTGTCTTGAAAAGAATTGAACAAACGTTTATAATAAATATTTTTCGTAGTGATAAAACCTTTCTCTTCTTCTTCGTCGTCGTCCTGATCAGGATTCTCCCTAAATTTGCCAATGTCCTCCTCAAAATCCTTGTTATACTTTCGCAATTTTTGACGCAATGTTGAAAGCGACTTGGAATTATTCTTGGACATATTCTTTCGTCCATCACGATCTTCCCACACCTCGTTGATGAAATCTTCCATCTCTACCAAACATCTAACGTAAAATCGCGGTGTTTGTCCAAGTTCCTCTTTCGTGATCACGGGTAAAGCTTTCTGATAAGCTCGCATCAAGTCCTCAAAGCCTAGAATAATGAGAATAAATAGTTACAAGCTCTTAATCGCATCAATGATTTATAAAGGAAATTAACTCATGTTTTTAATCTTCATCGATTACAATTCTCAATTGTATAAAACAGATTCATGAAATAAAACTATTTACTAGTCAACATGCTGCTCATGTCCTTAATCTTCTTATAATTCCTAATAAGTTTTATAAGATTCGCAATCTCTTCATATCTCTTCTCCTTTGTGGAACGTACAACACGCTTCGTTTCCTCCTCATCATCGCTGAACTGCAAATAGGTACTTCATGTTACTTTAACAATAACCACGACATGGCAGGGGAAATTTGCTAATAATAGCATGCTGAAAACGTTTGCTCCGACCATGACACTTACAGTGAAAGCCGTCGCAGGCGCCCTTGCTACCTGCTCCTCCTCAGATGCACTATCGGACTCGGAATCCGAGCCAGTTGCAAAGAAACGACTCATAATTGCAAACGCTCTGTAACAATGATGTAAAATGTAACAAGAGGCGAATATACACTGTCTAATTATATCGCAAAGCGCTGCACCATTAAGGCTGCAATTACACAAAATATATGTACACACAAACAAATATAAAATTAATTCAAGCGAATAATATTCAAGAAACGATGCTTAATAATATCGACCGCAACGTGGCAGACACGATCTAACAATTTTAGAACCACAAAGACCGCGTCAAATGTCCCCCCCACTAACCCCTCGTCTGACAAACTTGATTTAACATATGCGGCGACGAACTTTTCTTAATAAAACAGTTTGATATTTATTAAAGAACACTCGAGAAGTAAATCTGGCCGATGAGAGGCGCGATCAGCAAACGAAATTCCAAATTACCGATTCTCTTCCTCGTGAAAGCAGGTACACTGCGAGGTTAAACACACTCTGCTGCACGCAGGCGACGGTGCGTATGAAGATCACGTGACTTTGGGCATCGATAAAGGCTGCGTTACCGTGCGTTCCGAAATTCACTGAGTGCTGATACACGGCACCTTAAGCTGAAATCACATGTGCGGAATAGAACGTGCGTCATAGAAGCAATCAGAGCCAATCAGAGCTATTCTGCAGATTTTCTATTGGATGCGTGATTCAAACAGCCACCTTAATTGTCTAATCTTCTCTCTCTTAAGAACAATTCAGTTTATAAGAAATTATTATTAACTAAAGCAATTAAGATATTTATTCGGTTTGGCAGCGCCAAGTTTATGAAAAAAAATTTATTTGTATTTAAATATTTGTAGGCGTCTTAGAGCATATATACCTGGAGGGGGAATGCTGCCTGCAAAGTGTGGCCCTTAGAGCATATATACCTGGAGGGGGAATGGCCTATGTTTTCCATGATCCGAAAGTGTGGCCAAGATCTGTGCGAGAGAGAAAGGTATAG
>VBVQ01001272.1:0-37718 GCA_011636635.1 Tetramorium simillimum
CACCTTTTCTAATCAATTAATTAATAAGATTCACATCGGGCCTGTTTTATTCCTGTTATTTAATCGTCGCTTAAAATTATACGTTCTCCTAAATATTTACCAGTCCTAAATATTTACCATTATATCATCATATGCTTCAGAGTTGGTAAAGATGCCCATCAAGAATTGTAAAGTGGTCTAAGTTCGAGTCTTGGCTGGAGTGATAATTTTTGAAACAAATTCTTTACAGTGATTTAAATAGGATGCTTATTAACATCAAAATGAAATCAATTATCAATTAAAATATGGAAATTTACTGTACTAACAAACAGCCGCATTTTAAAACCGACAAATAATTGACGCGCAATTGGAAAAAGTATACACACAGAAATATTATTATTAGGTTACCAAAATTCAATCCGACGAAAATGGCATCTTCTCTAATTCATTAATAATAAAAAATTAATGATTACTTAAATTGATAAACGATAGAGATAGAAAGTTGAGTTTGTGCGTTATCTGTAATCTGCGTTTAAATATTACGAATGCTTATTTTCTCATAGCACTAGGATATATTTAATGATATCCACGCAAGTACCCTTGATCAAATACTCCTTTGTAAAATCGTATAAGTCTCTGTGTCATTTTGCCTGCAGTTTCAGCTTTCAACGAAATACCATGCACGGTCTTATCGTTTGTCGTCTCAACATGCGTGTAACCAAATACTTACGCGTGCGCAAACAATCCGATATTTGCTCGCGCGAAATTCTCGCGATCACGTTTCTCCTTTTTAATAAACCGAGCGTGAGCACGCGCCGGCTCAGCTAACTAAGACGTGAACGTGCCGCTCCAACGACGTGCCGCGTTATCAAGTGATTCGTACTACGGAATCTTATATAAAAACATAATTATGTATGTTTTCTTGGTGTGAAAATAAAATATTACACTACTATTGGTGTACGTTCTGATAACATGAAAAAAAAACGAGATATCACGTACGTGTAACACTTAAAACGCCTTTCTAAGTTCTCAAATAAATGTGTGCAGAAATTAATTGGAAATATTTGAATCTGAACTTAATCTATTACATATACACGTAATATACACACTTACATTCGTTATTTTATTTATTGTCTATACATATATTTGTATCGTACGATATAATAGCGATAATATACATACGATATATGATATAACAGAGAATGTTTTACTTTACTTTGAATGATTTATATGAATGAAAATAGATAACAGCTCGATTTAAATCGTTGTCAAATGCAAATGATTATTTTTTTAAAAATGCCGCTTGCATAATTTACTTTTCACTCACGTTGGGTGATTTAAAACGAGCGTTTCACAATAAAACCGTGTAAAGTGGCCTTAAGGTCTTGCGGCGAATTTATACGACCAAGAGCCTCGCAACGACGGCCAGTCGCGGCTCAGAGACCGCAAATTTCCGACAGCGAATAAAAACGCGGGAAAAGTGGAGCATGCAAATATATTCGGGCGAACGCGCGCAATCCCTAAAAGTTTTGCGCATCGAGCCGTTGGGGAGGTTAGTAGTGGCATAGCGCGAGGTCGGTTGTTGGAGGATGGAAAAACGACGGACATGTATATGCACAGGTAAATTAAATAAACATGCTGTGCAAATAAGACCGCCTAGCGACTCGTTTTATGGTCTTCTTTTGCTCTAGTCGACTTTTCACTCCGACTTGGTCAGCATCGTGACGTCGCACGAATACTAGGTGTCATAAATAAAAATCCCATGTGATATCGTGACGATTTTGCGAATCGTGACTCATTTCAATGACAAACAAAGTACAAATTAATTAAAATTACAAATGCCATCATTATAATCTTAATAATTGTTTGTCATAATTTTTTTGGTGACAATTATTTTATACCACATATTTAACGTAAAACAATGTGTTTTTTAACATGCAGATAATTTTTGCCAACGCATCTGTTTCTAATAAAAGAGAATTTGAATTTACAATTATTAACAAAACTTAAATAACATTTAAACGTATTGCAGCATTATATAATATTTCTACAACTATAATAATAACGATTAATTACGATTGTAATACATTATTTATAGTAGCTCAAAACTTTTCAATATAACTTTTTTTGAGACATGATTTAGATTATCGCATTGCGAACTGTCTCATGATGGCGCGGGATTTTCCTATGGCGAATCTGAATACGTTTATATTGTATAATTTGTAGTAATCATTAGAGGGATCGACCCTTTGTAGCACGCCAGAAGCAGAATCCTAATCAAAGAACATCGTAAATGGGGTGCAACGCTGATTGAATAAAAGTATACTCGGGGTCAATCAAGTTCTGTTTCCGAATTGTGCATCTAGATTCTATTTACGAACCATGAACTCCCCTCAGAATAGTCGATGTCAATCGCTCATTATGGAATCACGTAATCGCATTTCATACATTGCTCACAATAGCATTTGTTTAAGATAGTTACCCAAAAGCCTAAGTCCTCAGATAAAGACAGCGTAATAGCGCCGCAATAAAGTGTACGTATCTCTGCGAGTTGAGAAGCAATTTTTCCTTTTCCATACCTGAAAAAAAAAGTATTGCAATATTGTATTTGTCTTATTATAATCAGTTAATTAAATAATTTAAATTAAATTAAAATAAAATAAATAACACAACTAAAATATAAATCATATTAGTATTGTTAAGATATTATTGTTAAGAGATTATTAAGATTTAACTTGTTATTTAACGTTATAAAATGAAATACTCAAACAAGTGACATATATATCAAGTGACGCATAGGATTTAATCAAAATTAATTTTAAATATAAGGACCGAATTAAAATTAATTGCATAAGGAAAATCGATGATAAAATTTCAGATATATTATTTCGAAAAATGTTGACTGTAATAAATTAATAAAAACAGTAATATTAACTTTTATTCTGCACAGGACAAATTTTTATTATTTTATAAATTTGTAGTATATATTTCTGAGCATTAATAGTTTTTAAAAATTGTCACCATAATTGTTTCCATTTTTTAAATATATTATCAAAATAGAGAGCTCATCTTCATTTATAACAGAAAAATATTTATTATTACTTTGACATTTATACTTTGACATTAATTTATTATTACTTTTTTTTTCAATCTTTTACGTCCCGAGAAAATTAAAATTGATTTTAATAAATCAGTAAGTAAATGAGATTACTCTCTCAAAGTGAATCAGTGAAACTCCACTGTCATTCAGCGATTATACACTGATTGTCAGTGTATAATTGCAGATTGACAGTGAATTTCACTGATTCACTTTTAGAGAGTACGTCTCTACATATTTTTGCAACGATTTAATCTCATTTTCTTCATTTATTAAAATTACACAAATGTTATTCATTGTGAAACATAAAAAAATATGTGCACGCATTAATAAAATTGTAGTATATTAATTGGTATTTAAATAACATTTTGTCATGTTTTAAAACATTCTTAATTCAACAGAGATTTAATTGTTATTTTAAGCGATGCTAATAAGTTCGCAAAATGTGCGATAACTATATTTATTTAATTTGAAATACAGTCTAAAAAATCCTCAGCGTATTTATTTGATGTTAAATATTTACGTTAAATGTTTACGTTAAATGATATGTTAAATATTTCGGTTTGCAACGACAACTAAGTTGGAACGCTCAGTATATATTTTATAGCGTATGATGTGAGGTAATGGTGCGAGCCACTCTGTGTGTTACTTATCAAAATATGATCGCGATACGAACGGGTAACTCGATCATTTTCTAGGATTATTATTATTAACGTTTATAAACTCTCGCACTTAAAGATTCATGAGCATCTTTGTTGAAGATGACACATCTCGTGCAATTTGTTCGTGTAAAACACGATTCACAACAATAGAAAAATGAGAGTTATAAAACTATTTATAAATTTGCAATTATTTGTTAACAAAATTTAGAATCAAATATGTATATTTTTGGCTTGAGAATGCGGAGTAATACATGAATCGTTGTATCGAGTGATAAAAATAAAGTAGAAAATCATATTACAACATTGATAACTATTTTAAAATACTGAAACAAAATATTCTCTGTGTACATTTATAATTAAATCAAATATTTATAGCCGCGACAAACTAGCTCACACACAGCATTTATTTTTTTTGCAATATGTTTACGATCGCTTTGTTGTTCGTGCGACGAGAGCGGGCAAACAGCCATTTGCTCCGTATATCGTCGTATTTTGCTTTGAAACGTAATTGCAATTAGAAGAAAACATAATCATTGTCTATGTTAGAAATGCTATGTGCCGTGCGATCGTCTTATTAAAACAATTAAATATATGCGCGATTATAGTTAAAAGTATTTTCACAAGTGAATATTGTGTATACAAAGAAATATGAAAGGAGAGGAAGAGATCCGCGGAAACATTGAGCGCGACAATTAACCAATTACGTGACATTTTATCATTCATTAGTTTGTTATATATTTAATCGTTTATTTTATGCACATAATAATAATTTTTTTAAATATTAGTTATTCTAGGCATTACTATTAATTTAAATATATTTGTATTTTATAGATTCATGCTGTCTACATTATGACACTTCATCGTTGTGCATCGTGTCGGTGAGTGATAAAATATATTTTATTTTAATTTATGTGAGATAATGGATCTATGACTTATATTAAATATATGTAAAATATATTTGCATATCATAAGAATAAGAGAAATATATAATTTTCCATAAATCCAGTATCTTAAAATTGATAGGTTATAACAGATTAATGTTAATTCTGGCAAAACCGCTAAAAAATGATAAGAATAGTTTAAAAAAAAATTTTTTTATTTAATAAAATAATTTTTTTACATCCTTCGTAAAAAGTATATTTTTAGGCAAGATTTTTACGAAAGAAAAAACACATTACGTATTACATAGTATACATATCATACATATATATATATACATATAACAGGGAATGTTACAATTCTTAAAATTTAAAGTTATCTTTTTTCTTTCTCTAAATGTCTTTTAATTAAAATCTAATCTAATTTTGAATTTAATTTTGAATTAATCTGTGACTTTTCTCTCAGAAAGAGTTGAATATTAAAAATATTACAAAACCAGTACAAGAAATAAATATTCTCAAAATATTTTATAGAAGAAAATCGTTTCTCTCTGCTGTGACTCTCTTCATCTAATTTAATCAATTATTAAATCTTTTATAGCCATCTATATTTTTCCGTAAATATATCTAATCTTTACTACAATAAAAAATTTTACATAATCAGAATCACATTTTTGTTTATAACTATACACTATGTGGAATGACGCGTGGCTCCGTGCTAACGCGAGTAACGGAAGGGTTCAAAACCCAGTGGCTCCTCATTCCGTATATATCCGTCTTATTCGAATACCTACCGATCGGAGACTGACTCCTCTTCTGAAGGAGAATCAGGCTTCCGTAATCGATAGGCTAAAGAAGGGGAGGCACAATGGACCTAATATAAGTCTGAATGCCACAGGCGGACCTCGCTGAGGATCGCTCTCCTCCTTTAGGATCATTATTATTATATACTATATGTACATGGATGTGACGCACATAATTTATAATTAATTTGTAATATAAATTCATCATAAAAAGAGAGAAAGAGAGTGTACGTGTTTGGGCTTGAACGTAAAAAAGTTAGAATTTTATTAAAAATATTCTTAGGAAAGGATATACATAATGTTATTATTTCGCCTATGAGTTAGTAGTCAACAAATAAGTTTTCCTTCGTTTTCCTTGAATCTCTTGCCGTAAACGCACCCATTTTAGAGGGCAGTAAAGGAAGTTTGAAGTAAAGTGCAATTTCGCCACAGCAGGGAGGAGAAGCGAGTCACTTTAAAAATAGCTTCCGTTGGAAGTGCATTTCGATTTCCCGCAAGTTTTCGAAGTCCGATCTTAACGTTACTTCTCGAAACTCCAGAGACGGAAACGTTACCGTATTTCGCTTTACGAATTTCGCCCGACAAGCCAAATGCGCTTTATATTCGTTTTTAACAGGCTCTCTTGAGCCGTCAAACGCCCGTCTATCGGAAGAAAATTCAATAAAACGGTCAAAAACATGTTTTGGCAGATGTGGAGGTCGGTATAACGATCTCTCTATATTGGATTTATATGTAAAAAAAAGAAGTATCTACTCTTTATTGCAGTTATTTACTCACAGCATGCATCAGTTATTAAAAATCAATATTTTGTGAAAATTGATATTTACATTTTGCGTATTTGCACTTTTGAAATGAAAGAATTGGATTTATCATATTTAATAATGGAATATATCGCAGCGTAAGATATTACATGGTGTTAAATCGATAATTTTATTGCGTCAATGTATGTGCGCAAATGTATGTAGAAAATTTATCGTTTTCCAATTCGTTATACAATTTCACTTTTTATGTCATCTTATTAAAACTTATTTGCTGTCAATATTTCAAACTTTGTCTAATACATGTTAGATAATTTTTAATTTGTGATTCGCGTTTATCTTCTTTTGAAGAATTCAGAAGAAGGAAAAATTGAAAGACTTAAATTAAAGACTCTTTCAACTTTAAATTATGTAAATTAATAGATTAGACATATGTATGTAATGTACATATAATAAAGTATTTCATTAAATTAATATTGTAATAATTTGCAAAATTCCTAATGATATTAGGAAATTGTATTAAGAAACAACAATTAAAACGAAGAGGAAATATTTCTGAGAGGGCAGCTTCCTTCTGTCTTTCGGGGTCATGTCTCGCGCAATGTCAAACATTTTCCTAGTTAAAAGGGAAAAGCGCGGCGCGACTGAAAGGACCCCCGTCCGGATGATTTTTCTCTCGCGCAAGATGGCATTCGTCAGGAAACAGGATTTATCGCAAGGCACGATCCTATACACACTCCATCCTGTGAGGTTTATTTTCCAAACGTGACTTAACCAAAACAAGCTCGGTAAACTCCCATTCCCATCGCGTTCGTCTTTCAGTAATACGGCACAGCGTATATACGTATATTTGGAGAGGCTGCTTGAGGGGCGCGCTGTTTTTGAAATGAAACCCGAAGCTGTCGCCGATGACGATGACGGTTGGAATTTTTAAGCAGTTGGTACAGCAATGCGAGCATAACATGAGAGTTCTTGTAGCACTGCCATGGACACGGTTATATTTTTTACAAACCACTTAAAGCAGGACGATAATATTCGTAAAATTAAATAACAATAGAGATATTTCACGCGAATATCAAAAACTCCAAGGAAAAATTAAATTATAAAAATTTACCGGAAAAAGAGAAAGATTTCACTGATTATATTATAATTTGATATATTTTTGTATTGACTAACTATTAAACATCCTTATGTCATTATAACAGATAATTATGGCGCGCATAAATCTATTTCTTATACATTACGTATTAAGACGTATTTATAATGAGCAATGCAAATATATTTCTTTGCATAAATTGTACTATTTCTGTGTTCGATATTCGTGATATTAGCAAATTAGTTTATTGCTATTATAATATCAGATTATTATAATTTTTTATTAATATTTTCTTACATCTTTAAGATTCGTTATTCCAGTAGTCTCATCATTATTATTAATAATTATTATTATCTTAATGTTATTCAATCTGAGTCTGTGCAGTTTTTTTTTAGAAAATTAAAGAAACTCAGTAAAAATTTAGTTCGACAGAACGAATAGGACAGATTCGCGTCGTTATATATATATTACCAACGGAATTATATTTTTTTGCGTTATTAGAGGTAATTGTTTCAGAAAGATAGCAGAAATCAAAGTTCGGCTGACCGGAGAATCAAACTTAATAATCCTATTGTTACAGTAAAATAATAGCTTTCGAACGAATCGATCACTTAATTGATACTCGGATCAACCCAGACTCAGCAACAATCATCGTTAATTTATAATTTATAACCCCAATAGTTCGCATCACAGTTCTATCTGTCTCTTTCTATGCCTCTCTTTTTTTTTCTTTCTTCGGATCGTGCATTTGCATGTAATGAGCGACTGCTCGATGCCTACTACGCGTAGAAATCTTTAATAGCCTTCAACCCTTATCACAAGAACGGCGGAAATAATTTTTAACCAGAGTTTTTGAATCAATTAGTACAACGTTTATCAAGATGTTCAGATATTCCGTTTTCAAAAGTCTTCGTCGATATATTTCTATGTTCCACGACACAAGACATCTAATCTGATATGTCCGAATTCTCGATTATGAAATACTTTATAAATTATTTGGAATTATTTTCAAATCTTTTGCAAAAGTTTTATTAACAGCATTATAAAATAATAATTTTTATAAACATACCAATGTGTAGTATATAATTTTTAAAAAACACAATTTTCGAATTTGATATTAAACAAAGGAATTTTATAAATTTTTAATGAATACAATTGTTATTCTCGGTTGTCTTATGAATTTCTTATCTCTCTATATAAATATAATGTTTTTAATGTATTGATGACCTAATTCTTAATACAAAGTATGTATTAGCATACTTTTTTAGCTTTCTGGTACTTAAAAATTAAATGAAAGATTACAAACAAATGTATGAATCAAAACTTAAATATATATTGTATAAAAACGTCCGTTCGTCCAAACGTCCTCGTTTTGCGAACGTCGTCAGGTTGTCGTTGCGCAGATTCGATGCTTCGACTTAATTTGAGTAACCTTCATTAATCATATTATTTCTACCCCGCTGTCGTGGCAGGAATATAATATTTCCGAGACGGGTTCTCCATCGTCAGACCCGGCGGGTTTTAACAAGCGACGACGCGCGCTCAACATCGTTTCGACGGAAATATAAATGCACGCTACGCTATTTTCACCCCCCACGAAGTATTGTCGGGATAATTGTCCATTTTTCCGGTCGAAGATTGACGTTCTAGTTACGCAACGGACACGAGTCCTACCACTCTCCCTCTAACAAACGACAAGTTAACCTTTATCTGAGCAATCAGAATTCAAATATCCTCATTCCTCTGCATAAAAATAAAGCTATTACCTGTACACCCTCTTTCCTTCATTTACTCATTACTTAAATAAATGAAAGGTTAATTTTTTAAAATTACATCGTATATGAAACACTTCTAAAGATATTTTATTATCATAAGAAATTCTAAATATTTGCATATGTATTTATCGATATGTAAAAAATAATATTGAAATATAAATTTACACGTTTTAATATATAGTTTGAAAATGTAATAAATTCAATTGAACGTTATAAGAAAATTAATTGACATCAGAGTGATTATGCATATTCGAATAAAAAAGTATTTTTTTAATTAAAGAATAAAATTTATTAAAAATCCCAAGATTAAGAAAAGTTGAAAGAGAAAATCTTAAAAACTTTTTTGAGAATATTCGTTCGCATTTACGTTTTTTAAATAACTCATACGAAAAACTCTCCCAAATGAGTCATTAAATATTATTTTTACGGATTGCGATTATTCATTTGCGTAGGTGCTTCTACGGAACTTTCCACAGTGGCGACAATTTATGCTTTACTAATGTTGTCCGGTGCGACTTGGTAACAAGTCAATTTCAAACGTGCAATACCGACATAAGTGTACTCGCCGCGCGCGAGTCGAGGGGGGTTGTCCGGGAACGGTGCGCGCTATCTGAGGAATTCCACTCGACTATCTTTAATCGCGCGAATTAATCGTCCGCGGCGAATACCTCGGAAACCTCCCCGCGACGTTTATCGTCGCGTGGATACGATCGCACGAGCGTGAGTTGACATTCCTCTCGTGAGTGGCCGCGCTTTTTGCCCGCGATTCCCGCCTCCAACCGTCTCGCCTTCGCCGTACAGTACACCAGGTGGAAATATCTTTTCGCGATTAGGTCGGGGGCAGCGGGCGATGTTGTCACGGCACGGCAATGGGAAACGTTATTCCTCATGTTTTCGCGATACGTTAACAGAAAACACGAGAGTTTCTAGCACGTACATATTATCGCGGGGACAGGGGGAGGCCTTTGCGGCCGTGCGGCTGCCATGTCGGACTGAGGGTGGTCTGAAACCTAATTGTTCAGATACACGCATTTCACTGCTGCCGCGACGCCACGCGCATACGCGCGCCAAATATAGGGTAGTTCAACAGCAATAAACGAAAATGCGATTTATCTCTCTTACAGTAAATAAAGAATTTTAAAGTTCCAATGGAAATACCATACTTGAAAAAAAGATAAAAAATTATTATCGTGTTTATAATTCTAATCTAATGTAATAAAAAGAATCGTCCAATGTTTTCATGATATCATAGAAATATCCCAGAATATTATTTTCTATTTTATACAGATATACTTAAATCTAGTAGAAGCTGTTAATTTTCTAACTGAATAATTAATATTATCTAACGTTCACCAAGAATCAATTAAATATTTTAATCGCGTTAAAAATATATACATTTCGAAGAAAGACGTATTCTAAATTTCTAATAGCCAGAAATATTTTTCTTCTTGACACAGATCAACGATACAACTGTTCCTGAGGAGCACTGTAGTCGACACACGTCAATGACACACGCTCATTATTCTGTACGGGGTTTCGATCGAGCTACGCGTACCAGCGAGATTGTTTTAATGAAACCATTTCCCTCTCAACCCCCTCGCTCTTTCCCCTCTTCGCTCTCCTCCCCGTCCCTGCGATGATGCAAAGGGAAAAGAATTTCCGATTGATGGCGCAGATAATGGAGCTGCCAAGACGTAAAGACCATCACGTCTGGCCGAAACGATATTCCGGACGGGAGGAGAGCGAGAAGGGTAGGGAAGGGACAATGTCTCCAATTGACGGCAATTTCGCAAAAACGTGAAATTCTTTCATTATCTTCGGCATTGAATTTCTCCCTCTCCATCTAGGTGGTTTCCGAGCAGGATACGTGAAACGACACGAGGCGCACGTTTTAGGATTATCGGCCCGATTATTGATGATTGAGACCTTCAATCTATTATTCGAAGGTTTTCTATCTCTTTCGATAAATCGATTCAAGTTATATCTAACAACGTTTACACCTCACGGAGAAAATAAACAGGGAAATAATATGAAATAAGTAGAAAGAACGAAGTACCGATATAATAACTATTTTTAACAACAAAAACTTTTATCATCAATCACGGGATTACGTTTTCCTATGACATTACCACTGTCTTTCAATGCCCTGGCACATTTTTTAAGACTTAAAGAAAAAATATATATGTGTTGTTACAGAATAGCTGCTATATGAAATTTTTATTTCAATTTTTTATTCCTGTCCTTTTCGTTAATAAAACCATTTTTTATGAGTTCGAATGTATAAAGTAAGTAAAAAAGCTTATTTTTACTTTATTATGAACAAACTTACTGTGTCCAAAATAACTTTATGTAAGTAAAAGATATTAAAGACATTTTTATCAATATTAGGACACATTACATTTGTATCACTATAAGTATTTGTATCTTTTAAAATATGCAAACCCCGTTTTAGAGAGACGATTTTATTTTTGCACAAAAACTCACTGCTCGCAGATTAATTTTATCACGCGAAACTCGACATAAAAAACGTCTGCCATAAAGAAGATAAAATAAAATAAATCATATTGGGTATTAGACCATATTGAGTACAATTCATAGACATAATGCGCCGGTTAAAAATATCACCGTAAAAATTATCTCCATCAGAAAGTCAACTTTAGTTCAGAACATTATAAACTTTAAAATTTATTATATCTCGCTGTAGAATAACCATCTTTCAGATATTTTTGTCAGCTGAAATTTTACAATAATCTGATATCATATAATTGCAATGACGCACATGAATATCGCCATGTTGGCCTCGTATCCAATGATAGATACATACTCAATAACCATACGTACACGTCAATTATCACATCAATGGTTCTCCTTAATCATTGAGGATATACCTAGCAATTGCCCAATATAGCAATATTAGTGCCCTTCGTCATTGAACATGTCATAAGTGACACCGTATGTTCTAATAGGCTTCAGTAATCATGATACTTTAGTAAATATGGATATTTTATGTGACTATATTTGTCAATTAGTAAAGTAGATATCGATATTAACTTCGACTCCTCAAATACTATATACGAAAATGTTTTTGTATAAATAATACAGACATATAAGATGTCTCGCAAATATTGTGTAATATTTTGATATTTGAAGTTTTATTAAAATTTATGAAAAATCGTAATGAAAATTGAAAATGTTAAGGGTGTAAATTTGTGAATTATAAAATAGGCCAATAGTATCGCATTCACACATTTATAACTGTAAATAACCGTATCTATCTGTTAATTGTTGGGCTTCATAATTATTAATGGGCTCCATAGATGTATATGATATAAAACATTCTCTTATTTTGCAGTAAAATATTTATTTTAATATTTAGTTTAGACTATTTTATTGTTTCAAATAAAATAAAATCAAATTATTAATAATAGAAAATTCTACAGGATAAAATTTAAATATTCCTTATGCATGTAACATTTTTGTGTTGATCTTAATAATGAAACTGATGTTATTTGCATATTTGTGCTTTTTATATACTATTAATTAAAGGAAAGCACAATCTGATCCCGCGACATCTTGATTAAAATATTTAATCGTGAATAGTCGCATTCTGTCGAGAAAACGTGGGGCGTTACATCGGAGAAAGCTATGTTGACTTAGAAAGGGACGATCGCGATGATTCGCGTAGCATTAGGGAAATTTGCTGGTTCGCATTTCATTACGACTCGATAAGACAAAGAAATCCCTTTCGGAGAGAGGGGACAGCCTCGTAAAGTGAATTGAAAAGCACTGTTTCCCTTCCCTCTAACCCTCCCTCACGCGATTTTCGTTCAGTCGTCTTTTTGGGCTCTTTCTGTGCCAGCAAACTGACGAATTGGAATACGCTTTGTGTAATCGGAAAGCAGTTGGCATGGGATATTAATAAAGATTTATAAGTTTCCGCAGGGATGACTGATTCGCGCAGTCATTTGGGTTTAGCGAACCCACGGACCCGAGCTAATATTTTACGGACACTCATATAAACATTTATATATATCAAATATCCCCATAAACATGTTTTAATAAAAAAATTAAGGAAAGGATTTATGGAAGCAGGATATAATCTAATTCAGGATTAATAAGAAAATTAATATAGGTATAATAAATTTATATAATATTTATATTATTATATAAATAAAATTATATAATAAATAAAAAAGAATAGGAACAAGACTTAAAGTCATGTTTGACATAGACTGAATAGCAAAAACCACTAAAGTTCATTTTTCATTCATATCATTATAAATAAGATATAGAAATAATTGCCTCTGAAATCTGCCTCACATTTTCAGTACACGAGATGAAAATTTACATCACGCAAATCGTTTCTCTCTATTAAAGAAACATCCGGTCGCAATGAGATCATCTCGATATCGCCCTTGCGAGCAAGAGACCGCCCCGAATTAAACACAGTATCGCGTTAAATATTCCATGTTGCAATTTCGTAATAGCGGACCAGTGCGGTTACATCCAACAGCTCGCGATTATGACGAGAAAATACGAGAAATTAGGGCAGCTCTATATCCTACAGAAAACGGAAGATGAATAATGTAACTCTCGGATGCACTTTCAGAGTCATAATTATTTGACACATTGAATTTACGTAACACATTTTTTCATTATGATTTTAGACATATATATATTATTCATAGAGATTTTTTTCTCTTTATACATTCATTGAATTATACTCAAAATAATACAAAATTGAGCAATTGCTCGCTAAATTCTATTGCATATAATTATTTCTTAGATTAAATTATCATTTAATTAAATAATCATTAAATATTAATAATGATATCATAATAATTAATATTATTATGATATCATGATGCATTTACCACTTATTTGAATTATCAAAATCATAATTTTTTCCCGATTTTTAAAAGTAATAATTAAGTTTATTATTATTATTGTGTATTGAATATCGCAAAGTATATCGTCTCGACGAAAAGAAATCATTAATTCTAATATCAGAACATATTACATTGTGTGACTATTTGAGAAATTAACATATTTCAATAATTTAATAATGAAGATACAATTATCTATAATGATTCTTTGATGAATCATTTTTATTTATCGAGATCATGTATCAATGTATTTAAAAGCAAAATGACGTATGCTCAGCTCGTGTGAAAATATTGTTGTGACCCCATATGACGCCATAACGAATTCATAACGAATCATCGCGTTGGCGGAACGATCTTTTCCCGTATTGATCGCAATTACATTTGTTTCCATTCTATCACCAAAAAATATCGGGTATGTCGCATCGATCGGAACTATAGAAACAGAATAGAATCACAAATTACGATGAGATTAATAAAGAGTATCTATACAAACGATATGCATCGATTTGAGACAAGCAAGCAATACGAGAGTAGCGAAAGGGAAACGCCGAAAGAAGGAGCGAGATAGAGAAAGAGAAAAATCATTTTCGAACGAACGGATAGCAAAAGATTTAAAGCGTCCAGCGCTGTAATTAGCAATGTTTAGAAGCGAACTATAAGGTCGTATATTTTCTGCTTGCCGACTCTCTTGCAGGCCACTTTCGGTTCGCACTCTTTTTCTCTCTACTCATCTTTTCGTCGTTCTCTCTCTTTCCTTCTAATATAAATTCAAACCTATTTCTCGGCCACCCTTCCTCGTGTTATAGCCTCCGTCTACGAGCGAGCGATAGGTAAAGCCGGCCGCTATCTACGTTTCGTGAACTGTCGCTGTATTTTTTTCCTGTACCACCCTCTCGCGCCGTTCGAGCCCCTTCAATAACTCGTGACCAGAGGTCAGCCTCTTTCCACTTAGCAAGAATCTACTACACGGTATCCGATTTGTTCTCGCAAAAAAATACTACGATCTGGATCGTACTGCAATGAATAAGTACTTTCTTCTGATTGTGAGAAAAACACTGTGTTACGTACAATTCTTAGAAACATTCTAAATGGAAGATAATATTACTTTAAATATATAAAATACGTAATACAATAAGTATAATTTGCGTTACTTTATAATATTCGTGTTTATATATAACAAAAGATAGAAAATTGATAGAGTTAATAAAATTTATTAGATAAAAAAAATTATAAAGTAATTTTTATTGTTTTTATTTTAATATATCTCTTGTTTACACTTTCACACAACACAATAAACTATCTTGTTCTAATATATTACAATGTATATTCTACGATTGTAGAATTAAAAAGTCCATCGAAGTTTCGAGATTTTCTTTTCTTCTGCAGAATCAAGCTAACTTTATGCGTGTAAAAATGTATTAGATAGAGCACGAGCATTCAAATCATTTTTAATAAGAGGAAACATAACTAGGCATTCCATATCTACGTTCCGTGCACTGTCGCTGTATTTTTTCTGTACTTTTTACTATACCTTCCATTTGCTCGATCTACGCAGTATAAATCAGAAACTGCTCGTTTCAAGCTTCAAAGCATTAACGACATCGAGCACGTCAGTTTCTCATTTCACTGGAAAGCGGATGACGAGATTCGCTGTTTTTATAGAAAATTATTGAAATGAAATAGGAAATAGCAAAAAGTCATGAAAAATAAAATGCGGTTAGATAGGATGAGAAGATCTTTAAAGATGCCTCTTGCTAATCAAGCGACATACTTTCATTTCCATTCTCTATTGCAAAGTTTTATTAACAAGAATCCTTTTCTATCTAGTAAAGAATCATTTCAAGAATTTAAAATTATATTATGATTTAAAAATCCAAAAAGAAACAGATATCTCAATACTATCTACTTTTTTTATGTATTAATAATTGTGTTGAATTCTCATTTTCTGTTAGTGTTTTTAATTTGCTATTTTATTGAAAATCCAATTTTAATTTTGTTATTTTTAAATATATTTTTAAATATTTTTAGGGCGAAAATTTGCATTTTTTTAATAATGTATACTCTATTTTGTTTTTAAAAATGCGTTTCGTGCAACATGTTTCTCCGTCCTACCTGAAATTATGTTCCACAATAAATTACATACAATATAAAATAACAAAAAAAATTTCACTAGATTTTACTGAAGAAACCGTGTAGATATTTCTTCGTCTTTGCTTTTTATATAATAAAAGTATAGTCAGTTACATCGAGGTATCTACTAGAACATGCGTGTGTTTGGTTGCTTTTCGATCTACTCGAATGTATCCGTTACGTCCGTCTTCGTGTTCGAGAACCCGGTTTGTTACCCGCGTTGCGTCCATCTTCTATCGACCGTCATATTTTCCCGGTTCCAGTTCTACCGCGCGAGGAGAATATATAAAATGCAATAGAAGAGGAGAATAAACACACGAGTCCCGATGGCTTACATACACACGAGCGAAACGGCTTGTTCCTATTTGGAAGTTTACCGTCGATCCCACAAACAGTCGCTCGATATCTCATTCGATACTTCGAGACCTATTTTCTGCCGCATTGATCTGCGGCAGATCGAAAATTATCGGATGTATTTACGTAAGAGAATACGAATTATCAATTATAATTTCGAATGGTTTATACATTGATGACAATATCGTAGTATTCCAACAATCTCTCTTAGATGTTAAATATTTAGCAATATTGAACATTATGTTTTGTTTTATGAGTATAATATTCATGAGACTCTGACGAATTTTAAATTAATTCACTGTGGAAAGCAGAGAGGAGAAGCTCTTTCAGACCTATTGAATTAAATGAAAATGAATTATAAGTCATATGAGACTAAATGGAAATGAAAAGTATGCATTTGTCGCTTGATAAGCAAGATGCATCTCTAAAGGTCTTTCCGTCCGACCTGGCTACACTTTCTTATTTTTCGTGATTCCATGATTGGAAGACGCAGAGTAGCTTCGCGAAAGAGCGGGAACGCGACGATGAAGATACATCGCTGATGTTCTCATCTTCGCGCGCCGCAGCTCCGCGCGAGCACATTTTTCCCATGTCTGCCGACGTTTCCACCTTTGTGAGATTCTTGATATTTCTCCGCGTTAGATGAGAATTCCTCGAAGAGTGTTACAAATACGTGCAGGTCTTCCTTCCGTTATTACACTCGGCAAAATAACGTCAAAAATATGAAAAATTGAAATGCATACGCGAACAAATTAGATTAAAAGACACGGCTCTTTTTTTTAGCGTTTTATAAAACAATATAATATTACAAGTACGACACGCGTAATGTATAATGTTATTAACTATAATACATATGTATACTACAAAATTTTGAATTTAAAATTTTTATAAAATCGAAACGATTCTTTACATTAATTTTTACACGACGCTTTTCTCTATATATAACATTTTATTTTAAGTAAAGTGTAAAAAGGACGAATGATTATTTATCATGAATTTGATTTCATTTGACTTTTATCCCTTGCCTGCTCGCATTTCTTATTTTGTATTAATTTTTTGGAACTGATTAGCTGATTTGCAAGAACTAACGCTCGCCAAAATGACCACTGTTTGTTCTGTCTTTAATCCTGACAAATGAGGAGCGGAACAAACGGCGAAGACTAAAGAAATCGTATCGAGGAATTTTTACTTTAATTGTTCTACGAAGAAAGATGCGTGTGCATCTGCTGGTCGCTTTTATCTTTAGATTTTGTCGTGTTCTCCGAAGGACACGACAGCGTTCTTTTTTCCAAAGAGAATAGAAAACATTGAAGAGGAGACTTATCGATTTCATCCCCTTGTTGGAATCGAATAACTCTCGTCGAAATCGAAACTGCGACTATTTCGGACTATTTTATTGAATAAGAAAGAGCAACTTTCTATTGGAGTAAAAAATCAAAATAAACTTACAATACAATTTTGATAAAATTACTTTTAGGACATAATTATTTTTTCAATAAAGAAATTTGATAACATCGATTCATTAACGCCGTTATAAATAAAATTTTATAAATTGCACAGGTTTTTTTCTTAACACATTTTCATCTTAACATATTTAGACAATTCAACTATTTGCTACGTAATTACTAATGTGATTAATCTACTCAGTACTTTTTATCAGAAATTGTATTACATCCTAGTTTATAAATCTTTTAAAGTTAATAACTGATCGTATACGCATCTCAACAATGAAATCATAGAAACTGGTTATGCGCACCGAAACGGTCTCTGATTCATCGCTTTGCAGAGCGCGATGAAAGAGCGCGCCGATCCGAAATATTTCTTGACTTGCGGAGTCGGGTTGGCGGCGATGCGCCAATTCGTCGTTCAGTTTTCAACCGTGTAACATCGAACGACGTCGTCCACCGCGACGGCAGCGGTGTACACGGCGGGCACATTCGGAGGCCGAACCGCAGCGTTTGGTAAATTTGGCCACCCAGAGGTAAAGCAACGGTAATAAATGAGCGGCGAGCGAGCGCTGCCTGCGCAGCTCCAGGTCCAATTTCCCAGGAGAGTACGAGGGAGAGAGACGAGTGGGAGAGGAAGAGAGAGACTGCGGGGCAAAACCGCAGCCTAAAAACAATATCCTACCACCGCGAACCAGTGACAGTGCCCGATAGCCAGCCTTGCCGCGAGTAAGTTATCGCCTCCCGTCTAATATCCGAGGGATAATAAGCCGTGCCGCCATTGATAAGACAACTCGACGAGATTTCGACGAATTTCTCACGAGATAAAATTATGAACGTCATTGTGTCGAGTAAAATATATAGATACAACGATATGATACGTATCTTTTATTACATCATGTGCAAATACGATTGATTACTATTAGTTAATATTATTATTAGTTAATAGCAACACATAAATTTATTGTTATTATCAGATAAGCTATTATTTAGCAATTATTTATCTACGCAGATCTTTTTATATCCTAAATGATGGATATACTGGATTACTTCGTCACGGAATTCACATCATAAAATAAATAATGTAGTAATAAATAATGCATTAAGTGAAATATCAATTCATAATACATTTCAACAGAAATATAATACGCGTAAGAGGATTATTCTCCGCACTTGTACTACATCGACAGCATGTCTAATGTACCGTTTCGTTTTAATCATGTAACAACACCAACAATTCGTTGCGATACAGGGATAGCTTGAGGGTCATGCGAAACAAATCCGTGGTCCACCCACGCATAGAAATAGGGCCGATATATAGAGGGAGGGACGGTGCCCAAACAAGGAAAGCTGTCGAGGAAGTTTATAGACGACATAATCCGCGGATTTTGTGGCGAGCCGCCACAGTTTCATTGCTTGATTATGGCCGGAAAGAAAATACACGTCTCATTGTTCGCGAACCGGCGTCTCCGAGAAACACGATCCGATCGTTAGCGGATCGGCTTTATGATTACGTCGTTATAAGTTGACAATGATTCTGGGTTTCCATCGGGCTGTCGTCGGGCAACTTCTTAACTAGCCGGTATAATGATTGCGCGTTGAGACTTTCCATTCTGGCGCGTCTAGACTTCTTTGCTGATATTTCGCTGATCAGTCTTCTGATAATCGCCCGATAGAAAATCTCTTTTTATATTTGACTAAGCCCCAGATTAAAATGGATAAATATAAAAAAGAGTTTATAAATTATGATGGATAAATTTAAAATAGATAAGGATAATTAAATGTCGATATTAAAAATAAGAAAGTGTTGCACACTTTTATTTTATTTTTCTAAATCTCTACTCCCATTGATATACTGATTTATAAAAAAATCATTACAAGACTTAGAGAGACAGTGGTGTAATTACTAGGTCATATTCGTCATTGCTTAACCTTTGTACAGGATAGTAGAGTTGCAAAATATGTACAATACCCTTAATTATCAGAAATAGAAACCTAGTCGCGTCTGAATACACACGCGATACGTGTTAATGACAACAAGTGTGCACGAGTACAATAGTTATTAATTAGCAGTGAAACTCGGCAATTTAATTACGTGTGCTGCATTATCGAGTATGGAATTAAACATATCCGTCGGGACGGACTTGAGGCGAGTGCAATCAGCGTGGCCATATGCGGTCGTGCAACCGTATAATTTACGGCCAATCGCGATCGAGAAGACACCACCCAACATATAATACATAATCGTTGACGTTGCGCGAGATATATACGTATTGTATCGCCGTTAAAAATCATCCACGAGAATACGGCGCGTTGTCAAACATGAATTATACTTGCATCTTATATCTTAATCGAACGTCTTAATTATTTTTCGGCAAGAGGTGGAACGTCCAAATAAATTTATATTCCAGGTGGAAGGCCGAACCGAAAATCTTGGTACATTAATAAAACTCGAAAGATAAAACGTATGCTTTAATGCTTATCATATACAGCGTAAAATCGATGTCATATTATAAATAACTATAGTTAATTATTGTGATGTTTGATTAAATTGCATGTAATTTTCTCTTTTTTAGAAAGATTGTTCATCATTGTCTTATTAGAATGTCTATGTTTTAAGAAAATACTATCTATTCTTGAGAAAAAAATAGCAAATAAATGAATATAAATTATATCATAAATATTTATTGTGTCGCAAATGAAATGCAAATGGAAATAAAAATTTTTCCAAAAGCAATTTTAAAAATTGGTATTATATATTAAAGAGAAGAGAAGCGAAAGAGTGGTAGAGATAGAAAATAGCAATTTTAGTCATAGAAATTATCAGGATAATTCAGTAGAAGGCAAAAATTAAAAAGTAATATTTTTTCTTGGCTCGTTTGTGTAATGATAGCCTAGAAATGATCAGTCAGCAACGTTGATAATCGATAACCTGTATATTGCCGTAACACGATCGAGGAGAGAGAGATGAAGAGCAGTATAATTTGTGTAGTAATTAGCCAATTCTCGAAATTAATTGGATCGGATACTGTTGTAGGAGGAATTTATGGTAAACACGATTACATCGCGCTATAACGTGGTAATAGCGATAAACAATGATTTAAAGTAGTAATTGTAGTGAACTATTTGCTCGTCATAAATTGCCGATTCCAGAAATCGTTCATATAATTACCGCCCCGCGAGCGATATTCGTTTTCAACTGTAGCCAGGAGCGCTAGTTAATCCCGGAAGCTCGTTTTTTTTTTGGAGTTGATTCACTGAAACTCATTGTTTCGAATGTACCGGGTGATGCCGGCAAAAACGAGATTTGCATGCTCGGAATATATGTTGGCGAATTATTTTTTTCGCGCCTCGCTGCTCCGCAATCGCGTTTTTTTTTTAACTGGAATTATCAGTCCTCGATGTCGTGTTTTGATCCGGTTTACTTTTTTTATTAAATGAAAACATTGTGAATCTCCGAAATAAATTGATCAGTCGCGTATTAAATGCTCCGCACAAAATCCGTGGTCGATTAGCAAAAATTCCCGATCTGCGATCGCTGTCGAATAATTCGAGTGTTATCTGCTGGGGCGGATGAAATATCTATTCATTAAAAACAAGTTTCACAAGCGATTATTCTTTTGGGCAAAGCAAGTGACTATTATTTAGTGTAAATAAAACAGCCATATTTCCCAAACAATGAACAATTAAACTATTGTACACAAAATAACTATTGTTGTTTTTTACTGCGCGTTTATTTCACGTTTCCACAATTGATTTAAATCAAATTAAATGGATTTCTCTTTTAATTGAGAATATGTTAAAACTAGCTCATGAATGTTTGGCAGAATGAATCATTATAACATAAAGCAAAAGATTTATATGTTTCATTTAAAATTTTGTTAGAAATTAATTAAAAAGTCGTATGAGAAATTGTGTAATCCAGAGAGAACGTGAAACCAACGGTGTATAGATTCCTTATATTTCGTGTCGTAAACCTAGATAATAATTTTCTTATCGCGCATTCGCCGATGAAAAACAGGACAGGCGGCTCTAAAACTTGTCCTGGAATATTACACCTGCGAAATGGATTCCATCGCGCTCTAGATGCATCAAGGGGATGCAGTCCCGAGAGACTAGTGATGCGAGCGATCGTGAAGAATTCGCTTTTACGAGATTCCGGCGGAAAGTCCTGAAATCGCGCAAAATGAACGCCGAGAGCGCGTCGGGCGCAGTCGGAATCTTGTAGATGCATATCAATGCAGCCGGGAATTTTCATTACGGATCGAGAGATCGCACGCGATCACGCTGAATTCACGCGTTCCGCGATCCACTGGGAACGCACCGGATTTCCTCTGCGCGTTTCCATCGTGCGTTAGGCTTGATGTTTACGCGGGAAATGGCACCTTATGCCAGAGCGCTTTTCTTGAGACTACAACAACTTTGAAAAGTTTAAGATTCTTGAAAGATTTTATGAGACAGTAAATTCAAATTTGAAATTATAATGACATTAATAGTAGGTTTTAGTTAAATTTTAAAAATAAATATTTTAGGACTTAATAAATAATAATTGTACAAATAAATGATAAACATGAATTATAAACGTGATACGTGAATATTTTGAATTTCTCAAACAGGTACAATGTAATAAAATTAAACATTTGTTAGAATGGAGTAAAATATAAAAATAATTAAGAATGAGTAACAGACGAATTTATTGCTACATTATTGCTACAGTACTGTTTTATAAATCCAATTGGATTTTATTAATCCAAGGAAATTAATTCTATTGCAATATATGTATCTATACATGTATAACAATCGTATATAAAAGTCCAAATTAATCTATACCGAATAATTGTTTTGGATTATAAATGAACTGGCAATGTCCATTCTTTTCAAAGGTTTAATTAATCGAAGATAATCAGTTTCTCTTGTAAATGATATGGAAATATGGAAAATTAAAAAATGAAGTTTTACAATCAAAGTGAATGTATAATTTCCTACATTTACATATTACATATTACATAATTAATTGCAGAAGAGCTCATTGTCGTGGACCATGCTTCCGAATAACGAGCCTGTAAAATTATTAAGCGATATTCAAAAAATGGTAGTACATACGCAGATACAAACTAACGCAGAATACCTATAAATCACAAAACGTGTGCGCAATATCATATTTTCGGATTTTACAGCGGTATGATTAATCACAAATCAATTTGCGTCGCGAGCGATACTATTGAATTGATCGGCAGTAACAGCCCGGTTCTTTCTTCCCTTCAACTCGCAGCGAGGAATTTTAAAACGATCTATACGAGATTATATTAATAGCAAGGTACGAGTTATAGCGTCCGCGCCGTGGAAGCATGCCTTTCAATACTGTAAACGTTCATTGCGATCACTTCATACATGATTGAAGCCATCGGCGTAGCCCGCCGTTCTATCGTCAGAATCTCGTCGCAGCTTCTGCGGAATCTCGGACTCGTCGCGACTAACCGCGCCATTGGGGCATAGTTAGTACAGAAAATCGATAGCAATCGCGATTAAATAAGCTCCCTCGGACGCGTAGAACTTTCTCCTTTTTGCAATGCTATACTTGCACACACCGATCGCGATAATGTTACGAGCCTCTTACCCGATTTTCGCTTCGAAGAAACCTGTTGGAGATGTATAATGATCAAGTCATACATAATGACAAAATATATTAAAAAATGAATGAAATGTAAGTGGTAATCACAAAAAATCGAGAATTACGATTGATTTATCGTCATTAGATAGCGTATCCTAAAAAGAAAACAATAATAAAATTTATTATCGAGAGACGCAATAATATATATGTGCAACTGCGAGATATACATAAGCATCATATAAGATCGATTAATAAATTAATTTTTGAATATAATATACTTAGAGGTAATATTGTTTGAATATATATTACAACATAATTGAACATTAATTACGATTTTGTTGAGATAAAATAACTTCATTTAAAAACGGCGAAAAAGAATAAATAAAATAGAGGCGTTTTGTATCTGGCAAAGACATCTTCTATAAGCTGGTGAATCTAGTTTTGACTACAATTTCACGGTGGATTACGTTTCCTAGCACTTCAGGATCTCACGATTTATTACAGCGATGGAGGAATAAATTCAATTCAAAGCTATTAGACAAAGAAAAAAGTGCGATTTCGTGATTAAAGTTAAAGAAAAAAACGTGAAAGGACAAACATGATATTTTGACAGGAAAACAATCGTCTCTCTAAATTGATCTAAGGATTTGCAAGTAAAGTATGCCTGTATTAGCCATCGTCTACAATGAGATTTTAAGCCTCAAGCTGTAAAAAATTGACCAATCACAGTTCAATTTGAGAAGAATAAGCGAATATGATTGATTAATTTCTTACGGCTTAAGGCTTAAAATCTCATTGTAGACGCCGGCTTACGGAGAAAAATTGTAATTCCTTGGTTGCAAAATTTGATTCACCGAAACTGTATTCCGCAGACCGCATCCATCGTATGTATATCATTGCAGCAATTGTGCCATGTTATTTGCCGAATATTTATTGCGCGTCGCGGATGTAACATTAAATAAAATCGAAACCCAAATATCGCTGTTAAATATTTTTCGAGATAATATTGTCCCGGTAGGATGCGCTCCGAGTTTGCGGCCGCCGCCGTTATAGATCGAACGGAGTACACTTAAATGTGTGCATTAGGGAGGACATCGAAAGAAAACATTTGCTTTGCACCCTCGCGAGTCCGGTCCAATGGGTCACAAATTTCCTGCGTAAGCATTAGAGTCTATCCGAACGATAGCGAGCTATGAGCTCGTTTTTCTCGTATTTGTGTCTACTCGTAGCGTCAACGAATTGCCGATTTCCCTTATATCCGACCTATCTCATCAATAGTCGCGTAAGCCATAAAAACTATTCCTACAGAGAAATGTTTAAATTTGCGTCACTTTTCCAATGCATATTGCATTCATCTCTCATATCAACAAATATACATAAATAAAATTGTACAATTATCAAAAAGATAATATTTGTACAAAAAGTAAATGGAAAATTTGGATATTGTCGTCAGTAATGAGATATTAATTAACGATAGAATATATATATATATACATTATTGTTTTAAAATAAGAAATAGTATTTATATTTCTGTTGAATCCAATTTTGCTTTTTTTTACTATATCTATCTTTTAGTTTCTCTCAGAGTATTATCATCTGAATCGAACATTATATAATTTTATTTTTAATACTATATAACTAACCTTATTCAATATTAAATGTTAATGGTTTAATTATAAACCACACTGTCTCATTAATTTTTATTGAAGATATCAAAAATTATTCAGCAGTTGACATAGAATCCACTGTACAAATAATTATTTGAAATTAAATTGATATCATTAGGTAATATAAATTTTAATATAATAGAATTTCTATTAATTTCTTAATATATTATCTTTTTCTCTTTTATAAAAGGTAAATTTTACTTCAAAATTACTTAAATTAAGTTTTCAAACAGTGCTGTTGAAAGACTATTCGGACTAAAAAAACTGTCTACACGCAAAGTAATAATTATTGTAGTAATTATCTTTTTTTTCTACTGTATCTGATTCGCTTTCTTGTGCATATTTATGACTATATCGACACGCGATGTAGTTTTCGGCATCCAACAAAGTAAATTATTTCAGCATCATTTCCTTGAGAGTTAATATCTTTATTGTATGCATTGCAACACGATCATAAGGTAATTTTTGTATTTGGCATAGGTATGCAATTTGAATGAAAAAAACCTTTGCGGAAATCTCGAGGGAATGAAACGTGAAAATGTCACCGATCGTTAAAATGAAAGAGAAACATTGAGCTCTGTAATTAATGTGCGGTTATCGGTGTAGGTAGTTAACGAGTTTGCAAAATAACAGCGGGCAATTAAAGCGATCCGGAAATTACTGCGAATACGTCGACGAGCTTGCGTAAAAATAGAATAGCGCATATACAATCATCATCTGTCATCCTATAACATGAAATATCGAGACATATTTCTGGTATTGGTCTAATTTTTAATTTTCGTTTTTGCAATATTTCCGACCGTTATTCGACGTTGCCTATTACCGAACGAAAAGTGCATCACTATTAACATTTGTGTCGTGCGACGTTTCATCGAACGCGACATTTTCATATTAATTTTTCCCATCTGACAAGAACGGTAGAATTTTTTATGTCTCGTATGTAAAGTAATTACATACAACTCATTTTGTGAGATATCACAATGGGGGCAAATGTTCCCGCACGTTATTTCTCGATCTCTTCGAATTTCATTATTTCCGCGCTTTACGGAATTTCCGAAGAATCTACTTACGGATTCGTAACTATCGATTGGCATGCACGGTCGGTTCGGCACGCGGATAATCATTTCCTCGTAATCATATTTACGGGGATTATGGTATCGCGCTAATCAGTGGCGCGTAATTCCGCTAGAATCAGTCACCGGCATTACTAGTTACTTCGCGATCGGCTTATTATAGGCGACGCGGATTATTATTGTGCATCGATGATTTAATTCGTTATCTGCTCTGAGACGATCTCGAAATGCATCTCGAGCAAATACGCACATTAATCGCTTTTTCTTCTTTATCATGTTTATTAGTTTCGTTTTTCAGCTACATCTGTTTTCTTGTTTCTTTCCATCTCTTTTCTCCCGTTTGCTTCTCGAAGCAAATATACATTATATGTGTTAAACGTATAGTTGTTTTCTCTTAAACGGAAAATTATTTATTAATGTAAGATTTATACATATATTTTTTTTGTCTGCCATTCCGATTCGATTTTAGACATTAGACATTTAGACATTGGACAAAGTATATTTTGAAATTAATACTAAAACAAAAATTTAATGTAGTTCTTTTAAATTTCGCATTTCGTGGACATTCAAAAAGTTGGCGTATTAATTTTGCCTGAGGCTGTGCAAGTATACACGTTTGCATTCCTGCCCAGGGAAGAACGTATTCGCTTGCGATGATATTTCATTCAAATGGTCACAGTGAAAAGTATTGATGACTTCGAAGGACTTATCGTGTCATCTGTACAAGTGAGACTCCGGGCGATCTGCAAACGACGGCAACGTCCCGACGTCGTTTCCGCCGTCGAAATCTGCGAATCGAAGACGTGAGTTTCGTTCGCTTGTATGTGGAATACATTAAGTCGGATTTACATGGATTAATCATTTACCACGAATGCACAAACAGGCTGTTCGATAGACGTATCGTGAGAAATTAATGCAATCCATGTATATAGTTATGCAGAAACTCCAAAATTTTGATCCGGACGTGTACAAAATTGTTCTCAAGTTATTCAGACTAGAGAACACTGCACTGAAAAAAAATTCTGGTTAAAACGGACGAATCAGATAATCTTGTAGGATTGATCAAATATTCTGATTATTATAATAGAACTCAATACATTATAATAACCAGAATATTCCTATTATAATAACCAAGAATATTTGATCAATTCTACAAAATTTTTCTGATTCGTCCGTTTTTAACCAGAATTTTTTTTCAGTGTACATTAAAACATACATTATACAGAACTTACATAGACATTACATAATTTGATGGATTTATTAGTACAAATAAGATAAGTAACTCATTTCGTTGTTCAAGTAGCTAAGCGATTTTAGGAAAACTTTGACCCGTTTATCATTCAGTCTGAACGATTTAGCAGGATCATGACGAATAAAATTGTATAAATTCGCTTTTGCACTATCGTCATTCGTGGCCTGTCGAAACGGGCAGGTGCGCCCTGCGCGGGACGTCTCTGGATCCGTCATTCGCGGATCGGATCGAGTTTCGACACGAAAACCACCGCGGCCCGATCGTGTATCCAATTACCGAGACACTGCTATGCGGAATATCTCGCGTATGAACGTTCGACAGGACGGTATCGATAAGGCATTCGTTGTGACATCAGGCTCGAGCCATCGACCCAGGGATATTTCGTCCCCTGCCGTTTATATATCTCTCGACTCTCCCGGTCTCCGTCTGATCGATGCGACTCGATTTTTACGAGTCATAACCGTCGCGCTCGAGCCGGACCGGTTTAATCTACCGGTCGCGATCTAATTTATCTGTGGGAGTAATTGAAAGCCTTGGATTTCGGGTGGTTCGGGATCTCCGGGAATTAGCGTGATTGAAAAATGAAATGTTTAATCAAAGTTTACCTTTTGGAAATAATTTGACTTGAGTTTGCCTTGCAGAATATGCGTCGGAACGATTTCGCTTAACTTGCTTTGCAAAAAAAGAGCTAGTTTAATGAGGAAACAGCTGGTTTAATGGAAAAAAATTGTAATTAATAATATTTTTATAAAAAATTCTATCCTCTCTATTAATGATGAATTGATAAAGATGCGATTGAAGTCGTATATCAGACAGTTAGGCGCAGCGTATAAATAGCCGCGAAACGTTTATGAAAAATTCAATTGCTGCTGTCAATTTTCGTTTTATAGTCGCGTACATCGGTGTAAACGGTGCTCGTGCATAGTAGACATATATGTTTATCCATAAATTTTTAATGTAACACATCGTTCCAATCCAGCGAAAAGGATTCTAAAAAATGTAGCGATAGCGTACGAAGATGGCGTTCGGAGTTTTAAACGCGACTTAAGATCGAGCGTGCGAGGAGCGGCAAAAAAGTATCGGCGTCGTATCGTTTCCGGCCAGGGCCGATAAGTTCATACCGGCACAATATTACGCCAGTTACAGCGATACGATAGCGGCCGTTGATCGTGCGGCTTTCGAAGTGGCTATGCAAATTAACGCGGGCTCTATCGAGCGAGATTGCCCGGAGAGTCCCAGCGAAAGAGAGCGAAGGATAGATACGGAGGATCAAAGGAGAAGGGCAAGGACCGAGGTAGACTGACGTACGCGAGAAAGAGAGGGACAGAGAGGGTAAAGCCGCAGGGCAAGAGGATCCCGGCGAGCACCGGAGAGAGTGAATGATGATAAAGGGAAAAGAGGTGCGTTGACCGAAGACCGTGGAAAAGGATGACAGATGTGAACGATTGAATTGATTTTATCTTATTGAGGTGAATTCTTCGAAGGATAGTTCCGCAGTGAAATAGAAATGAATTTAGGCTAAATCGTCAAGAGCACACTGAAAAAAAATACTAGTTGAAAACGGACGAATCAGAAAATCTTGTGTAGGATTGATCAAATATTCCGATAATACTTCATAACTTATAATAACCAGAATATTTGACCAATCCTACAAGATTTTCTGCACTGAAAAAAAATATAGTTACTTTTAGTCACAATTATAATTTTATAATATTTCTAACAATAAATGGTAATACTTCACAATTTATAATTTATAAATAGCTTATAATAACCAGAATATTTGATTAATCCTACAAGATTTTCTAATCCGTCCGTTTTTAACCAGAATTTTTTTTCAGTGCAGCGACTAGATAATTATTATTAGCTTATGTTAGATTAATTCTTTGAAGGCAATTTTTCGTTCGGCATAGTTACTCTAGCGTAACACAGCGCAATCTATTCTTAATTGAAGAAGCCTACCAACGAAGAGATCCATTTAACATTCGCATTTTTTCGACTTCCATTTCGTATGTACAATTTGTACGAGGAGTTCAATCATCTCGACGCGTAAAAGACAGTGCCCGCTGAGAATGAAAGTCTCATATCGAATCGCACGCGGAAGATACGCAACACTTACCGCAACAAACGATCTATCCGCATACGTGGCTAGAAACTTCGTGTTCGACGCAAGACGAGCGTAAAAAGCGCTCTGAGTTATAGGCAAAAAGTTACCTGCGAAACGGCGTCGCGACGCTGCGCGCCGATCGGCTATTCCTAAGCGCGGAACCCCGACATATTTTTTTTTCAGCTGATTCGCTCGCCTCGCCGCTCGGCAAGAAGTCGCGGGACGAAGTTGGAAAAATGATCATGACCCGAGTTCATTTGTCTCCGCCGCGAACATCGCTCGGCGCGACCGCAAAAAGCGACGGTGCGCGACGCGCGATCGATTCGCACGCGCGCGTGTGGAGGCCGCGATCTATATTCGCGACGCGCGCAAAAAGCGCGCTGAATTATTGCCGAAGTTCCCCCTGCAGGGTGCAGAATAGAGAGGGGGAGAGAGCGAGAGAGAGAGAGCTAGAAACGGCGTCGATCGCAGGGGTTATTTCCGAATGTATATTATAGATATTATCAATTCAATGCTTCGCTGTGGTTTCTAGTGAATTAGTTGAGAGATCATGGCTCCGTGTGCAATATTAAATCGGTGCCATGATCGTTGCATGAAATGTTACGTAGTACGGAATAGAATGATATTTTGTTGAACGTCGAGAGAGAAAGGGACACCACCGCAAATCTTCTATACTTTATAATTGAAATTTTTGTTGTTGCACGTCATGTATTTCTCATATAGTTTATGATAAACATCATTTCACATTACATTGGTCAATTTTACTTTAACCAGAATTAATAATCTCTCTTTCTTTTTCTTTGTCGTGAAAATAATAGGTTTCGGACGCATACTATACATATTTAATTTGATTAAATGTCATGTCGCACTATTAAATTTATATAATCAATATAACTAGCTAAATGACAAAATATAAATTAATCAGCAAAATACGAAATTATGTATCGATTTCTTATTTATTATTTTTCTACAGCATTTTTGTGAATATCTGTTTTATTGAATCTCTCATTCGCGGAAACAATTTAAACACGAAAAATTTTTACATGATTGAGATATATGTTTGTTCAATCATTTCATGATAAAGGTATTCGAAATAAGAGGAACAGATAAAGGAAGAGAGAATATATATGTTTGGAGAAATAAGATAATTAGGAAGAAGAGAGAATGTGTGTGTCTGCTGAGGAGAGACGGAGAGAACGGCCAGTTTTGGAAGATTTGTCGATTTAATAGTCAAAGATAGATAGTTTGCTCAAAGTTCGAGTACACAGAATAATTTCAAAGCTATGGGATGCGGCAAGGGTTCGCCTCTCTTTCTATCACTCTGCTTTGACGTACGCTCTTCCTCTTTCTCTCATTCTATCTCTATCTCTATTCAGAAGTAGTCGAGTTTGTCGAATGGCAACGTGGACATTGAGTTGTATCTCAGAAAATGAGAAGCCAAGTTTAGGGGCGACTTGGAAGTTGGCCGAGTCCTACTCTGACGTGCACTTTAATACTAGTTCTCTATTCGTTCTTCTCTTCTTCTTCACTCCATTTCTCCCTCTTTCTTTCGCTCTTATTATTCCCCTTGTTCTTAGTTTATTAACTAGTGCCGGGAATCCGGAGTCAGCGCCAGGAATATGACGATGCGTCGTCGCAGGTCGCCGCAAAAACGCGCCTGAAACGAAGTCCGTGTAGCGAGAAGACGTTATGTGACACTTGCGCAGAAAGTGTTATTTACGGGCGAAGCGTTTCCAGGGAGCGGAGCCGGTGAGTTAACGTCGCCCAAGGAAAAACAAACATTTTAATGCGCCACCCACTGTAAATCGTCGTTGCGCGTACTAAAGTCGTCGTTGCATTCGAAAAAAGACGGCGCGCGATTTCTGTGCATGTCGATTAAGTAATAAAACATCTTTTTGACCGAATTTTTAACATTAAATTTAAAAAATGTAAGAATTTAAAAAAAAGTTAATGTTACAGATTACATTTTTATTATGGACATTTTAAGAATTTTTAGAATGTTTTCATATGTACTAAGGATTTCGTTTTCCAGATTAGTTTTATGGTATTAATACCTTGAAAGATAACTGTTCATATTTTCACATCTAAAATGGCAATATTTTTATTATTAAAATAAATTTTTATTTGCGCGAATTCTAAATATAACGGTTAATAATGGTTAATAATAAAATTCCTTTCCGCCAAAAGCCAACACCGAGAACTGTTAATTAACATGTAATTGCGCGTACATATTTGGTGTTTAATAGGAAGAAGTAAAAGAATATCTTACGTTCCTCTTTGATTGCACTTGGGTAAGTTTTCTTTTGGGAAAATGTAATTGTAATACAATAATATAAGTTTACATAAAATCGAAAGGTTTTAACAAATTAAACTACGAAAGTGCAAATAATTAAAGTAAAAAAATAGATAAATGGAAAAATAATTCAGTAAAACTTTACTTTTTGCATGAACATTGCTTCGACAGAACTTTGAGGGTTAATAATTATGGAAAATCGCGGAAAAATAGAGCGGTTAATCAAACTTTCGTTGCGAAAATAATGTATTCAGATTCAGAAAATTCTATGGATTTTAATGCAAACATATGCTTCAAAGCGCGTACTCCATATGTTCTCTTGTAATTTAAAAACTCACAGTCTTTCGATCGCAAAAAGATTTAATGAAAATTCCCAGAGTTTTCCTTTAAAAAAACATCAAACATTGATTAGAACTCGCTGGTTAATCACGGATACGAGCGATCCGTGAAATTAGGTCACTGGAAACAACTTTTGGTCGGAAGTCACCGCATACGGTAATAAATTAATTAAGCTGGCGTCCCGAAATTTCCGAAAACGTCACGCGAGCGCCGAGCTTAAGTAAAGCATAAATTCCCAGCGGCTCCGCGCCGCGGCTGCGGTCCGGAAAAATGGAGACGCGCGAGTTGCTGAGAAAAATGAAAACGGGGTTTCGTACACAATACTCGGCGGCGTCGTAAACCATTCGCGGAGGTTATAATTTCGAACAGTTCCCCCCTAGCAGAGCGCACGAATAACGAGCAACTATCCATTACCGTCCTGTACACACACGTGTATAAACACGCATACACGTGCGTACACATTGACACCCCGCAAACTTGCCCCGCTTCGCCCCGACAATTATCTCGCCCATGCCTTGATAGTGAAAAATTATTTCTAACATTTATTCCTAAGCAGCAAATAATTTCCCTCTTCCGCGCCTTAATATTCCCCCGCTTCGGTCTCCCTCTCGCTCCGCATTCTCTTCCTTCGATGCTTCGCAAAGAATTGCAATCAAACTAGCAGAGCGCAGCAATTAGCCATTCCGTGGGGTCTCTAAAACGCATAGCTCTCCTCCTCGTCTCGCGCCCCCTTCTCGTACCTCCGAGCGCCGCATAATTAAGGCGCATAATTTCTGGAACCGTTAAGAAATTACTACGGCCCGTCTAAAACCCTCTCCTCTGCGTTAACATTCTTTTCTTGAACTGGTTCAGCAGTACGTTATCCTGCAAAGGAAGACCGAGAGGAGGGCAGTACAAGTTTTAGACACGTTTTGCGAGGAAGAAACCTGTTTGTATTTTGCATGAAGGTAGACACGTAGAGTGTAGGCGTTAATGCATACGTTGCTTGCCTATTTAAAAAAAAAACGGAAACTTTAAATACGCAACTTTCCAATATGTAATATTGGATGTAGCGATCACTCTAGTAGAATCTCAATTTTAATCATTGTATTACTCTGTTTTTATTACAATGTTATTGTTAGCTTAATAACGCTTAGGTCTGTAGCGTCTTCCGAAATATAACCAGGTGAGAGACGCTGGCTTCGGTCGATCTCTCGAGATAAATAGTACGCCGGCAGCATAATTTCAGTTACAAAAACAAAGGGAGTTAAGCAGGAATATATATGGCGGACGATAATTAACGTAATCTGTTTCCATTGGACGCGCTGGAACGACGGCTGGCATTCACGACGGGAATATCCAGTTGCAAACTCAAATCCGCGAACGTGAATAAATGCTTTTGGTAGTGGGAGTGGCTGTAATTAAATTATAAATTGCGAGCAATTTTATACTAATTACCAGAGGTACACATTAACAGAGCCATTAAGTCTTCCCGCACAGGCAGTCGGCGATTCGTCGTGTAGATTTTCTTGTTGCGAATACACGTTTACACAAATATATATATTGCACGTGACAATAACATATTCTTAACTGCCAACGGGAACTGCAATTGGTCAGAAAACGTATGTTCTCCTGCGAAAATTGCGTCGCGTTAACATTAATTCGCGAGAAGTACGCAAAACAACTGCGTCAATTTTAAGGAAAAAGGAAAATATATATATATATATACTTTTTATTTCAAGAGCAACGTTAAATCTTGCAAATGAGACTAAAGCAACGTTATCCCAAGCATAATTAACGTATTTTAATAACCTCGCTACATATTATGAATGAAGATAAAGTATCTCTATCCATGTTTCAGCGGAGGAAATTTTAGTCACGTCACGAACAAAGACTGAAATAAATCCTCTTTAATCATTCGCGATTAAAACCAACTAAGATAAACAATTATGATTAAAATCAAGATTAATAAATCTTCATTTAGTTAGTATAGAAATATCTGCATCTTTTCTATCGAAAAATTGAATCGGCCTTACTTTAAATCGAAAATCTCGGCAAATCTTTTTTACTTCATTTCTTTTATTTTCTCAAGAAATTCCATTCCTATGCTTTCCTTTTCCACTCATGGAGGAAGATATAATGTGCCTCTTAACTTGACCTATCGTGTACTCTTTGAACAACTTATCTAGCAAATGCTCTTTCGCAGAAATGTTATGAATAATGATAAATATATATCAAAGAGAAATGTTTGGCTTATTTAACGTTGCATTTTCGGAACGAATATAAATAATCAATTAGAGAACAATAGAGAACAATAGAGAACACACAAGATTTCTGTGTGTGTGTGTGTATGCGCGAATCTTTCTAATTTAATACAAAAATTCCTCCATTGATACATCGCAAAAGGAATTATTATCCTTAAAAGAAACAAAAGAACATTGTTTTTAAAGGAGTTAATGTGGAACTTAAAGAAAGTTTTAAGAATCTTAGAAATTAGAATTTGTTGTAACGTAAAAATCTTATTGTCAGTTTGAGCTTAGGATTTTATTTAAAATTATCATGATATAGACAACTATGAGACTTTTATTTTTAATTGATTTTATTTTAAAATTGATATCTCTCTCTCTCTCTCACACAGACAAGAATAAAATAAAATGAAATAAAATAAAATAAAAATTTAGATTTTAGATATTTAAAATCTCGAACTGAAAATGTCAAAAAATGTTCCAGAATAAAAAAATTTAATATTTTCAAATCTGTTTTTTAACACATTATTTGTCCAACAATATAAATGTGTGCAGAATCATAGCGTAACGATTTATATTTTCTGCATCATTATAACGCGCATTAAAAACCGCCTACCGCGGAACATTATCTAAAATAATTTTGCGAGATGCATTGCACGTACGCAAGAATGCCAAACTCATAAATACGCACCTGACCTATTGTTATCATCGTAAACGGTTTATCGTACTGTATAATTATTCGGCTTATTGCATTCCACTTTTTCATTTGTATACGTGAGTGGCATATTTTCACAAGCAATATAATTTGCAATATCATTATGCTTGACTATTTATCGGCCTCGGCTTAATGAAAAGTGGTTATAGAGAGCATCGTTCCGGTCGATTTTATCTACTCGAGACTCACCAATACCGTGACCGCCAGTCGAACCCGCGTGCGTTTAAACCTGCTTCAGAACCCGCATCATTGCATTGCCGACAATTCGCCGCTTTCTCTAATCGCGTGGAGACATTCAATTCCAAGTCCGACCAATACGCTGTTTACAGTCAACGTAGATTAATTTGAAAACAATCATGCAAAACTAGTTAAATGCAATAGTATCGTGTATATCATTGTTTTAATAGAATTATTGAAGTTCTTTCAATCAATTTGATCAAATTAGATAATATTTGACTTGATTCACAATATTCTGACTGGTTTCCACATACACAATTGAAATGTACAATTTAATATATATATATATATATGGTATCTGTTATAAATAGAAATATAAATACCAATAAAACGCACAGATTTGATTTGATTTCGTGCATAAAACATGTCAAACTATTTTCTAATAGAAACCAGAGCTATATTTAACTACTTTTTATTTGCGTTAAATTTGATCTTAATTGATGAAATAATTAAAGATACGCATTATCTTCAGAATTATTGTTTTAGTTTGCAAGATACATTATCACGCGGAACAAAAGTGTCTTCTTTTACAATCATTCAATTCGTCGCGCAATCCGCTTACGTCTCTCTTCCGATGCCTGGATTATGACGCATATTTGAAAACTCGGGGACGTACGAGGGCAGTTCAACGTAGAACTCGCTCTAATGACGCTGACGCGATTTAACGACACCGACGCGGCGGTACTATCACAAACGAGTTCGCGCGGCACGTTATCCACAACAAGTTTATATATTCGAATTGCAATTGATAGGGAAACAAGTTACAGCGGATTGCCAATTGGATTGCAGTTAGCGTCGGGCCGATAGTTTATTCGCGGGCCACTGATAATGTCGTCAGTGCGTGTGTTCAAGCATATCATAAATATACTATATGTATATATGTATAAAATATACATATATATGCACTTATACATATATATGTGTATATATGTATATAAAATATATATGTACTCACGAAACACGCGAGCGCCATTTGGCGCTCACGTTAATTCAATCAAGTCCACCAACGGCGCGCACTCGAAAAAGCCGGCGCAAATAAATCATTCAAACACAGCTCGATGTCCTGCATTACGCAAAAAAGAATCGACACGGAAGGATCAATTGTTTCGCGACTGGCGATATATTTTTTTGCAATAGATTTCCAATTATTTTAATCGCGCACGCGCGCGACGCGACGCACCGCGTGTGCGACCGTCACTTCTCCAATTTTATTGGAATTGTTTCTTCTCTTCTAAATATTTTTTTTATTCGCGCCGATGGTACGCGTGGAAATACGAATTGTTGTAACGAGAGTTGACAAATTTCTGTGCGCTTTTTATTGAATAACTTACGATTAAATTGACATACTATATTTATTGGCAACTAAAGGCAAGAATATAATTTTTCAAACAATTTATTTCGAATAGGTGATAATTGGAGCTTTATCAACATGAAAAATTATTTGTATTCCTATAATCCTGTGGAATATCGATTAAATTTCAAGTATGAGTAGATAATAAGCAGGTTTTTGCATTGATTTTTTTAATATTTATTTTTGTAAATTTATTTCGAAGCTTAATTTGGAATAAAATTGTGTTACATTTTAATAGATTAAATATCGGAAAATCGTGAAAAAATGCGATGATTTCTTAATTTCTTCAATTTTTGTGAAAAAAATAATTGATTTTCGTTCATTAAAGAATTTATTATTAAAATTAATTTGCGATAAATAAAATTAAACCGTTTTCAGTTAAGAACGATAATTCTAAGAGATGTCGACTTTTAAAAAAGTAGAACGATGAAAAGTAGATGCAAATGTTATTCCATGTTATCTATTTAAAATAACTTTTAGAATATTCTCCGTCTTGCCTATTCATTTCGCGCAAGTTTACGTTAGAACATCCACAATGAAGAGGCCGCGAGATGTATTTCAAGCCGCGTATCTTACCATGAAGACGAGAAAGTGTCGGGCGCACTAAACGCGCAGTCTGTGCAATCTCGTCGTTCACTTATCGCAATTTATAAGTGTTGAAATTCTGAAAGTTATTCACGCCAGCCCGAACGGCGCGTCGTCATTGCACTTTCATGGAATTCGCGATAGGGTAAGGCAAACAAGCCCGGGTAGAAAGCCCAGGATTCAAGGTGGATCTCGAAAAAGAAAAGAGAGGTAGGTACAGAGAGAAAGAGAATGCGTAATAAAGGCGCATATTCGCATTCGCGCCTTCGAGTATTTAAACCCACGATACGAGGGAAAGCAGCCAATATCATTTTGTTTCTGCTGAGAAACGCTACCCCTTTTATCTTAATCCCTGAACCGTATCTTGCCCCTGGTAGTTCTCCGGAGCCCCTCGGCTCTAATC
>VBVQ01001273.1:0-10242 GCA_011636635.1 Tetramorium simillimum
TCAATTGTGTATGCATGTTTTGCTACGTATTTGCTAGCAGTTTGTCGACAACATTTGATAAAACAAACTTGGATGCAAATTTGTACCATTTTTGAAACCAAAATTTGTAGCAAGTATTTGGCATTATTTGTTCGAACAGATTTGGCTATCTGGGCATATATTAATTTAATTGTAATAAATAATTTTAATATTACCCAGTAATGGTCAGCGTTGAAAATCTATAGTATACGTTACGTGCATTATAGATTTTCAGCGTTGGCAGTGAATTCTGAAACACAGCCACTGTCGCTAAATCACTTTCCAATGAGACATTGTTTTTTAAATGTTTTTTAAATATTTTATTAATAAATAATAAAAATAAATAATAAAAATATTTTATTAATAAAATTTTATTAATAAAACATTTAAAAAACATTGTCTGTTGATTGGGAAGTGATTTAGCGACAGTGTCGAAAAGTGGATGTAGCACGGATACACACCATGCAAAACGCGATTAATCGACAATTTCGAAAAGTGGATGTAGCACGGACACACACCAAAAAGCGATTTATCCACTGTGTCGGAAAATGGGTATGCCAACGTAGTTCTACATCCACGGTGGCGCTAATGCTAGGCCAAATATCGGTCCCATGAAAAAGGCCGGGATAGCCGCTCTCAGGTTTCTCTCTGTCATGACCAATAATTTCCCGCTAGTTCTAGAAAGAGAAAAGATGATTGGCCACCACATTGACTTCCGCCACGGTAATGCGTCGACGTGCTCTCTGTGCGCAGAAGTCCTGAGCACATTTTGCGCATACGCAGTATAATTACTATGTATATTTATTTTGCAAATAAATAATAAATTGATTAAGTCACAAACGTAACATTGACATATTTGTTAATCACAAACGATTTCCTATTAATTATAGTCATTAGTTACTACAAAATATGTTTATTATTAAAAAGTGTCGACTAACATCATGACAAAAATTAAATTGCTAATTACAAAAAAACTAATTTGTCACAAACATTAAAAACAGACTCATAATCAATCACAAACGATTTACAATCGAAATATGCTCATAAAAGTTTAAAATAATCAAATTTACAAATTTCTGTCGGCTAGCTTCATATAGATTATAGGTCAGTATGTGCGTATTTATGGAAAATAGTTTTTTTATTATAATTATTAAATAATGAACCAACAATCATTTATTCCAGCATAATTAAAACCAACAATCAATTTCCTATCGATTTAGCGAAAAAAAAAACTAAAAAATCTCGTTAAAGAGGCTAACTTGACGCTGATATTTATTTTGTTAATAACAATTAAATAAATAACCAATAAATGTTAAAATCAAGCCAACAATCATCAACAAACGACCAATAAACGATTTGCGAAGAGAAATACTCAAAAAGTCAATATTGGGGAGCTAAATGCTAAATGGGGGCCATGGGGGCTTTGATACAGGTGGAATAATCGACCTCCTGATCGGGACGCTAGGAACGCTAGGAACGCCGCGTTTGGTGACGCGCTGTCAGCACTGACCAGTGACCACGTCCGTCCGCCGGCGTGTAATCGGGCGTGAGTCTCGACGATATGATCGTTGAGTAGCGGATGGGAAATCCGCGTTACGTTAGCATGAATATCGTGAATATTTGATATCGCGGATTTGCCTATTGCTTTTCTCTCTTTCGGTCTCTTACTCTCTCGAGAATCATCATTCACGCGGTCACGAAAGAACGCGAGATCGCGCGCGAGCGCGAGGATGAGTCTCAGCCTGACAAAGTTGTTCTCGAAGAAGAGGAGCGGTCCCGCCGTCGGCCACGACACCGTGGCCGCGGAGATCGGGCTGCCGACCAACGTTTCGCACAAGTTCCACGTGAGTAAAAATGCAGAGACCGGGCAGCTGGAGGGTCTGCCGGATCCGTGGATACGTCTGCTCAACACGCAGATCTCCAAGTCGGAGCAGGACGAGCACCCGGACGCCGCGTTGCAGGCTATCAAGTTTTACAACTACTCGATCAAACGGAAGCCGCAGGATCAGGAGGTCTTCAAGCCGTTTGTCACGCAGGACCTGATCGAGGAGGAGTCGCAGGAGATCGACAACATCCTGACCAAGAAGTATCGGTCGGACGGGTCCGATGACGACCGCCTGACCTCCGAGAGCTCGACGGACGAGCAGACGTTGCCCGAGCTGCCGCCGAAGGTAAACAAGCCACCGAAACCGCCAAAGCCGCCAAAACCGCCAAAACCGACTCCGCGTAGATGCAACGACAGAGTGGAGAAGACCCTCACCGAGATCCTGGAGGACCTCAATACGTATCAGATCAGCGACGTTGAGGACGAACTGGCGCGAGACGAGGAGGAGGAGAACGTCGTGCCGAGCAGAATAGAGGAGAGTCCCATCCTGCGAAGGAAGACGGAGTGCGCAGATGTGAGGCTCAGTGACGAGCAGGTATACGAGGAACTGCGGGCAATCTGCCAACGCGGGGATCCCAACTTGCGCTTCGAGAGAACTAAAGAGGTGGGCGCCGGTGCCTCCGGGACTGTGTTCATAGCCACCGACCTTCAGTACAGTCAGAAAGTAGCTATAAAGGACATAGATTTGTCAAAGCAACCAAAGAAAGAGTTGATATTAACCGAGATCAAGATCCTCAAAGAGTTTCAGCATCCGAATCTGGTCAACTTCCTCGATGTTTATCTCGTGGACGAGCATCTTTGGGTAGTCATGGAGCTGCTGGAGGGTGGGCCGCTTACGGACGTCGTCACCGAGACGGTGATGAAGGAAATCCAGATCGCGGCCGTCTGCCGAGAGGTCCTCCAGGCGATAAGCTTCCTGCATACCAGGGGCATCATTCACAGGGATATTAAGTCGGACAATGTGCTGTTGGGAATGAACGGTGCGGTGAAGGTTACGGACTTTGGGTTTTGCGCAAATATCGACGGTGACGAGAAACGACAAACTATGGTCGGTACACCGTACTGGATGGCGCCGGAAGTGGTGACGAGGAAGCAGTATGGCAAGAAAGTGGACATCTGGTCGCTAGGTATAATGGCTATCGAAATGATCGAGGGAGAACCGCCTTACATGAAGGAGACACCATTGAGAGCGTTATACTTGATCGCTGCCATTGGTAAACCTTCCATTCCGAGGTGGGACAACCTCAGTCCGACGTTCCAAAATTTCCTGGAGAGATGCCTCGCCGTAGAGGTCGATGAAAGAGCAACTGCCGACGAGTTGCTCTCTCACCCATTCCTAGAAAACTGTGCGAAATTATCTACACTCACTCCGTTGATTCGAGCGGCACAAAAAATTCTCCATAAAGCATTTCATTAAATGAAAGTTACACAAACTCGGATGAATAAAAAATTGAATTGAAATATAAGGATGCAGAAGAGTCAGTGTCAATGTCAGTTATTCGTGCCACATATATTGAAAAAAGGATAAATAAATTATTAATTATATTATTATTAAATCTTAATAATACATATAATTATAATATATATATATATATATACATATATACATAGTAATATAAATATAATATATATATATATATATACATATATAGTATAAAACACAAATTTATATACTTGGATAAATTGCGTGCAATTTAAACGGTATTATTGTTACTAAAGATGACCTGATGACAGGCTAACACTTTGTTTGTTTATTTCCTTTTCAAAACATGTTACAGACGAATAATTGGCGTTGGCTCTTCTACTCCTTTATATTTCAATTTGACTGCTAAACAATTTCATACTGTAACATAAATCAATTTCACGATACTTTATTGCTGCTTATACATTGCGCTGAAGGACGAAAATAAGATACTTCTGTAACTAAAAGCCTCAAAAGAATTTCGAAATTATTTTTGCATAAACACATTTGATTTTAATATCTTAAACTTATTTGTGACTGCCCTTTGTCTTTTATTCTATTGTGCTGGTTTACAAAACATAGTAATAATATTTGATAGTTGTTTTAAGATTATTTTATTCAAATGTGATCGTTATTAAAAAAGAACCTTAGTTATTTTTTATTTATGCTGCCTAATATATCATAATTGTTATTGTTGCAAATTTAAAATTATTTAATTTGTATTGCAAGGTATCGTGGAAATCATTGGTGGAAATTTAGGCAAATTTGTCGACTTGTGAAAGAAACCATTTGCTTTATTATGTGTAATATGATGAATTAGCATTTTACTCAGGTATATTTCCGCTCAATCACTATGATAATGAGGACATTTTGCCGTTCAAGTTCAGTATTTACCAAAACAATAAACATTTAGCTATGTAAATAATTGTGGACAGAATGCATTTTTATACGTCTTTTTTGTGGAATGAGTGGAATACAATATTTTGAAATAACATATTTTTAATATCACTTATGAAAGGATAATACAGAATTCCGTAATTATTCTTAAAAACTGTACTTAGACAGAATTGTACAGAAATATCAAGACACCAGAAAGACAATAATAGAAGTTATAATCTCTGATAACAAAAAGCGCATTAAATTTGGAGCTCTCAACTCTGCAAGAAAAATTTATTGGATAAGGCAATCTGATATGAATTTTAAGATAAGTTGCCTATCAAAGTTGTTTGTATTTATGACTTGTAAAGCTTTTTAACTTCATAAATTTTAACTTATAAGTTACTTTTTAAGTTATAAAAGAATTTATAAGAAAAATTTTACATTGAAAAATTGCTATTAGCCACGTGTGAAATATATATTTTAAAAAGTTGTACTTTATGTATAAAATTGAGTGACACTGCTATCGTAAGGCAATGAGATCAAAAAAATATTGAAAAATAATCGTTACGAATTATGTAACAGCAACCACTGTACAATGCATTTTTATAAAATCACTAAGATGCACACCACACACAGTTTTGTAAGACGTTTACCCCTACTTTTATAAAACGTACACCTTTTTGAGAATTTTATCTATTTTCTAAGAGCGCGATATTGCTCAAACATAATATTCATGTAGCTATATTTTTTAAATAACCGATATATGTATATAAACTGATATTCAATAGTGTTTATAATACAATTAATAAATCTATAATACGATTGAATTCCTGTAAAGAGAATAAATATTTAGATATTTAAGATGATTCAAACAAGTAATATCAAGTATATGTAAAATCACGACTGTGATAAACGAAAGTTAAATTATATTAATATTTCTAGAGAATGTAATTTTTGTGTTTTACCATATACATTATACTGTATTAAATTACCGTATACTGCAAATATCAAATGCGATAATAGTTCAAAGTATATAATTATTATATATTATAAGCAGGACAAGTGTTATCACATTCAATCATATAACATATTAACATATGTGCCGATAAAAATAAATATATTTAAACTATTGCAATCGTTTGCATCGTTTGAAATAGAAAAAATGCATTATTACTTGTATTATATATTCTATTAATTTTTATAAAATATTCAGAGTTTTTGAAAAGACCAATTTTTGGACGAGTTTTCGAAATTTTCATTAAAATTAAAATAAAATGTGAGATATATATCTTATGATATTCTAATATTTGTGCCTTATTAATTAATAAATACATATGATTTCAATTAATAATAGGCATAACAATATTATCAATACTATCAATAATGTATGAAGTTGTGATTATAGTGAAAATCAAATGTGAGATGTAATGCGACTTCCAGACGTAATATAATATACATAATATTGTTCTGTATACTGGATAGAGGAGAAAAAATGAACATTAATACATCCGTAAGACATCACGTATTTTAGACAATAAATATTTTATTCAGAAGATGAATTTTTCATTAAACTATCCTAATAATCCTATATATAAATTATAAGGTTATATACAAGTCGTTTATTTATACATTTCCAATTAATAAATTAATTGGAACTCGTACACTTTATTCCATGAATTTCTAATGTGCGAACGAAAATTAATATCTTCAAATATTTATAGTAATATAATACAATAAAGACATTTTCATATTTCCTGACTGATATTAAAAAGATGTACATTATATATATAATTCCCATATTACAGGGTCAATCATTTGCAGATATTTACAAAAGTAGACTTATATAAATATGAATGTTCTAATTATTTACAAAATTAAAATGGACATTTATTCTGTCGATCTTTTTGTGAATATTAATTCCTAATTCAATTAATTAAAACATTTTTTAATAATTTAAAAATTATACTGAAATAAAGAATCTTTTGAGAATCACAGATTAACATTTGATATTATCGAATAAATTTGTTATGTATTTACATAACAAAGAATATACCCATAATATTGGCTATTTTAAATATTTTGGTAGTATAAACATATAAATTACACATTTAGTCAAAGTTCTGATATCAGCAACGAGCTGTGTTATTTAAAACGCTTTCATATAAATATACAAGTGCTTTCTATATTTGATTACATATATGGCACGAAAAATAGATTTAATATTAATCCTTTCGTTTATTTCAAAAACAGCCAATTATATACATTATAAAATTATATTGAGCTTTTTTACTTAAATTCTATTTCTTTTAAAGCATAGTAACATAGTTACAAAATCAATGATATTTAATTCTCTTGATGCAAGAAAACGAGCTGTTTTTGCAATAAACGCTTTGATCAAGAGAATATTTTAGGAGGATTAATACGCATCGCGTTTGTACCTCAGTGCCTGCATTCTGCCAGCTGCAAGAAAAGCTGGATCCTCTAGCATTGCTTTCAAAATAGCTAAGAAATCGGCTGCTTGATCCTCGTCGATCGCTCGTCTATCGTACGATAGCCTTGCCGTCATTTTCGTTACCTTCATTAATGAAGAGTCTGCAAGATGTTGCTAAGTATTATTAGCTGCAGTTAGAAGTTAGTTGGGTGTTATTTATCAAATTTTTTACAAAAAATTACCCAGCTCTTCTCGTCCCGAACCTACAGCTAGAACAGCAGTTTGTGGAGGATTTATAATGGCAGAAAACTCCTTGATACCAAACATTCCCAAATTCGATATTCTGCACAACAAAATTCTACATTATATATGTATATATACATAAACGCGAGCGCATACTTTTTTGTTATTAAAACTTACGTGAATGTTCCTCCTTGAAACTCGTGTGGTTTAAGTTGTCCCTTTTTCGCCTTTTCAGCCAATTCTCGAATATTTTTAGAGATATCTGTTAAGCTCTTAGTGGCAGTCTCGAATACTATTGGAGTAATCAGGCCTGTTTTTGTGGCAACTGCTACAGATACATCCACCTTTGGAACTCGAACAATCTAACGCCATTTGTCGATTGTTAATTGAATCGCATATTCTAACGCAATTATATCATAATATTAAAAATAATCATACTAACCTGTCCATTTTGATACAACGTGTTTATATCAGGACACTCAACAAGTGCATGAGCGACGGCCTTGGTAACAAAGTCGTTAATTGATACACTTATATCCTCCGTCTTTAGCTTACCGCGAAGCTCGATTAACTTGTCGATATTTATATCCACAACTGCATAAGAATGTGGTATAGTCCTCTAAGAAAAAAAAGTTGTTTTGATTAAATTTAAAAATAATTAAATTTCATTAAATTATTTGTCATATCGTACCTTTGACTCTCCAAGTCGTTTGGCGATAACGGCACGAATATTGGATATTTCGATGTCTTCGTATGGAGACGGTCGACCAACCGGAACAGATATCTTTTCTGGACTGGGAGAACGTGCCTTAGCAGCCTCCGGAGCCGGTGCTGCAGAAAAACAATCAGTGTAGTTAAATAAAAATATTATATATTACAAATCTATTCAGGAAAGACAGTATTATTATAGTTTCAGTATATCATTACATTTACCGGATTTGGGCGTAACTTTTTTAACATTGTGCGTCTGAATATATGCCAGAACGTCACTCTTCAATAAACGGTTTGTACGTCCAGTGCCCTTGATTGAACCAGAGCTCAAACCATATTCCTCCAGCAATCTTTTTACCGCCAAACCATACACTCTGTGCAGAAGATATTTAATTGTTAATGAAATACTTCAATTTAGAAATAATGAAATTAATGTAATTGCATAAATTATTAAAAAGATTAATACATACTGCCCACTCGATGGTGGTTTGGTACCAGCTGGTGCACTCGATTGAGCAGAACTTGGTGCTGTAGATGGTGCCGATTTAGTTAACGTCGGAACAACAGCCTGTTTCCAATCCATTCCTTTTTCAACCATGACAGCTATCAACTGTCCCACTTCTACTTGAGAACCTTCTGGAGCCTAATACATTGCAATATTAATTAATCTAATGAAGAAATGTAATTTGTTTCATGCAGAATTTTGTCGTTAATAATTAAACACGTACAAGAATTTTCGCGAGTACGCCTTCCTCTTCCAATTCGAAAGTCATGACAGCCTTATCCGTCTGTATTTCTGCCAATGCGTCACCCGGCTGCACTTCATCACCTTCCTGCTTCAGCCACTTTATGATTGTACCTGTTGTCATGGTTGGCGATAGGGCAGGCATAGGAATGTTTTGCCTGGAAATTAGATGAGTCACTTAAGAACAGTTTCATGCCTTAGTGTGTAATCACGCCAAGTATGTAAATATATAAACATTATTTTAAAATAAGTTATAATCTAGTATGCCTATTAACAGATCATACTGGCCAGGTGGTGGTTCTGCTTTCGTAACAGGTGGGCTCGGCTTGGCAGAGGATGGTGCTGCTGAAGGAGCTTGCGCCGAAGAACTATCCGGCATCTCTACTGTTTTCCAATCTTCATCAGCCTCGACAGTGAGAGCAATTAGAGTTCCCACTTTAATATCTTTCGTTCCTTCAGGCACCTAATCAACGTATCTCATATAATTAGTTTATAGTATGTAGACACGATTTGATTAATTCGTCGCTATATCTGGCTACTCACAATTATCTTTGCCATCACACCTTCGTCGTCAAATTCCATCGTGACAATGGCTTTGTCAGTCTGAATGTCCGCAACGGCATCACCGGGATTGAGCTTGTCGCCTTCTTTCTTGAACCATTTTACTATGGTGCCGCTTTCCATGGTGGGCGATAAGGACGGCATCAACAATTCCTTTCCCGTCGCTGAAAGCAAATTGTCTCTTCACTTAACATCTTCGCTTCATAAATTAAAAGCTCCAATGATATCATAAATTTGCAATAAATTTAAATATTGCAATCAAGTAAGATATTTCAAGACGAACAGTTTCTTTCCTACAAAATAAGAATCAAGCGAGAAAATTGATCAAAAGGGAAACGAATTACGCTAGAAAAAGGTGTTAAATGCCAAGTATCACGTGAAAACCAAAACGTTTGGTTGCATAACTAGAAGGACGCGGGAACTTTATCGAGCACAACGAGAGGCCCAATTTACGTTCCGGGAACCGTAAGGTCCCCGTCTTCGACACATTCGTTTAACGCTCGCATACAGCTTCGTCTTTCGCGGATATTCCCATCGAATTTGGTTCCCAGCTGAGAGATAACCTGCAAATCGACGGGGGACGTCGCGAGGAAAAAGTCGTGGTTTTTGAATAAATGCCGTACCGTCGAGGATACTGCTGGTGCGGAAGCATAATCGTTGACACTTTAAGGGCACGGGGACGCGAGGCGTGATGCGGTTAGCGTGCTTCAGTGACAGGAGCACGAGCCTGGATCTTATCATGTGCGCCATTTTCACATCAGGCCACGAATGCCGCCGTAGTGTTGCCTGCGAGCGAATTGATGACCTCAAACTGATTGACCTTTTCACGTGCTATGTTCGTGAATCAATCGATTTTAAAACTCGGTGTCCTTATCTCGGTTTTCATAAAATTCATACATCGCTTTTGTCGCAACCAATTTTCTCACTTAATTCTTATTTCAGGAAGGAAACATTTAATTTAAAAATTTTTCATTCACGTTTATTTCTGCAAAGATAAATAAATAAAAAAAAATAGTTCACTCAAATAGCACAGATAATCGTTATAAACTCAAAAAGAATTTAAATTTTAATTGGCGTAATTTGTTTCGAATGAATGAATGAATTAACAAAAATTCTTTCAAAAGGATTCCATAGAAGAAAATTCCTTTTGTATCCGAAAAAGGACTTCGAATTGGTGACATAAATGAGAATTCTTTTTGGACTTTTAAGAATATTTTTAGCACGGAGATGAATGAAAAAAAATTAATTTCATAATTCGGGAATTTAAAAAGAATTTGGATTTTCTGTGGGAAATTAGTCCATTAATA
>VBVQ01001273.1:10307-34068 GCA_011636635.1 Tetramorium simillimum
ACAAAATGTAATTTTATAAAGAAATCTTGATTGAAACGTATCTACTTTTACTTACATTGTGTTCAGAAAGAATAGAAAGCAATGAACGTCTCGCTTGAAATGAATTATATTCGATATCTTTCAGGACATAGTCTCTTATCTTCATTTCCATCACAATAATAGTACAGATTAATCTTGGTTTGACTCACTTTTTATTTTTCTTTAGTTTTAATAATGAGAAGAAAATGGAAAATAAGTTAAACCGAGATTAAACCTAATCTACATTGATAAAAATGGATATCAGTGCGAAACTAAATTTGTTGCAAACTTACAATAAAATAATTTCAAAGCTTTAATCGAGAGGAAGATAGAAAATGATAATAAATGATAAATCTCGAGAGAAATCTAATATTAAAGCAGCTAATTCAATAAATTACTTTAAACGTTCAACAGAAATATCTTATCAAACTTTAAGCTCGATTGATTCAACTTTCCGATTACGAGGAGGATGAAAACACGACCCCGTTCTTGCTCGCCGTACGACTTTTATTTCATTCATTATAACAATAACAGTTTTCTGTCCCATTGGTAATTCGCATAGAGAGAGAGAGAGAATCTCGCCTATATGTATAATATTCTGCGACATTTCCACGTTTCGTGGCGTCGCGTCGCTCATTTCCGACGAGTCGATTTTCGAATTACGAGACCGGCGCGTCGCGGCGCGGCGTTTGAATTCGGCGGGCGTATCGCAATTATCGATACCGTCGATACGATCGCGCGCGCGCGCGCGCGATCGCGATTCTCGAATGCTCAACACCGGCCAGTCGATGGCAAACTTTTTCGCGGGGATACGTCGCGTTTTGCAAAAGGCGGCCGGTGTCCCGCCGAATTCGCCGACCGGCCGTGCCGCTTTCTCATAATCGTGCGCGATTATGTATGTACAGGAGCTAAACGTCGTGAATACGTGCCTATACAGTGACGCGTGCGGGTGTATACGTGGGTGTCGCGCGCGTAGATTATATCGTTATAAAAACTTATCGCTAGGAGTTCGGGAGTTCGCGCGCGTGTTGTGTGTATGTGTGTCTCTTAAGTTGGTGGACGCGCAAGGGAGCCGGATATAAATCGTCCCTCCAGCATCCGGGTGGAATTTCACGGGCGCCGAGTTCGAGAGGGTGAGTCTCGAATTACTAATTTCTATGTTAGTTCTTAGGTAGACTCTGCTGACTGAACGTGATTTCTGTTGGACCAGAAAAATATGTATATGTACATACATTGAAAAATTATCTATAATTTTTAAATACATATAATATACCCGGGTAGAACAGAAAGTCATGATAATATCAAAGTGACCTCAAGTGACATCAAAATGCCAGAAAAATAATTAAATTATGATTGAAAGGTGAATTTTGTGATCATATTCTCGTCATTTTGACGTCACTTTGACATTATGATTTCCCGTTCTACCTGGGTAATTATTTAAAATAATATTTCGTGAAATATTATCATACAATAATATATGATAATAGATTATATTGTTATATTTATTATAGCAATAAAACTGTATAAATAATATTATATATATATATACCGAATATGGATTTTATATATCAACGTTCGAAAACGCTACATATATATATATATATATATATATATTTTTTTTTTTTTTTATTTAAAACTGTATCCAAAATTACACCTCGATGCCGGGGGGATATATCCCAGTTGAAATATAAAAGATGCATAAAGACGTCATGATGGCGTCATAATGCTATCATTATAATTCTGTGTTCCACCTGGGACAGTAACGATACCGATCAATGGAACAATATCTCGATATTGAACTCGGCTCGAGCTAAATTTAACGCGAGACATTCATCGCTGTACGATCGTTTCCTCGCGCCCTTTGCGATACGTTCCAACGACATCCTGCGATCGACCGGTACGGCGATCCTTTTTAATTGACGGTCGTTGAATCGCGATAGGAATTTGGCACTCGTCCCTCGTGACCGCGCGACAACATTGCTCTAAACATTAAAACGCCATGCTACAATGGCCCGTGAAAAATCGTGTATATAACGCCTAATAGCAACGGGCGCTTCAGAAGCGTATGGTATCGTGCCTTACAATCTAATTTACATGGTAATCCTCGCGCTCGCCTTCCTTTCCCTCGCCGAGCGAAGCTCGGACGAAATCACGCAGGCTCGATATTTTTTCCGCGCAAGTCTCTTTTTAAGAACGTTCAACAAGAACGTTCCGCCCGATCTCGACGCGTTTACGAACCGAGTCGCGTTCGTCCTCATTAAAATCGAGGAGCCTGCCGTCGCCGTAAAATCTAAACGGTACTACCTCGCACAGACTTGGGCTCGCCTTGGTCGACGTATAAAAGTTCGCCTCGTGAAAATGATTGTACGGTAAAACGGGAGAGATACGTGACGGTGTATCCGAATTAGATTCTCAGTCGGGGAGGGGGGTTTTTTTTGCAGTCTCTTGTGCTTGTACAAATACGCGTACGATTTGAAAACTTTCGAAAAAAGGACTCTCGGTCGAGAGCGAGGAGACGTGGTAAAAGGTTCTTCCAAAGCCCGCGGACGTACGTCGCCCGGAAGCGCGTAGGGGGTTCTCGGCGCCCGCCGGACGCCGGGGTTAGTAAAAAAAATTACGATAAGTCGCGATAACGCGCGATTCAGCGATTAGTTGAATGAGCTCGGTCTGACAAACACGTTGACAATCTTTTTTTTTTTGTCGCGCAGAAAAGCGTTCGGCGCTCATACGCTTCTTCGCCGTGTACTTGCACGTTACGAGCTCTTATTAAGTTAACAAATAGTGACATCTACTTATTATCATGTTATTTAGTCGATGATTATGTACAATGCAGTCAGTGCGCGAATAAAAAGCACTTTCTCAACATGCCGCGTGAAACTTGGGCGCGCGTTTCTCAGTCGCCGGGGAAGAGAGTTCCTCCCGTCTTTCGTTTCCTCGTTCTTCTTCCTTGTTCTTCGTGTTGGCAGTAGTTTTGTGCTTCTGTTTGTGTCTCTGGGATGCTTAGGAGTAGTAATTCTCTCGTTGCTGATAAAGTGGCAAAGAAGCCACGGGCGAGAGATCGTCATCGTCTAAGCTCGACTCAGTTCTCAGAGGAAGCGTCGCTAGAGCTTTCACTGCCAATAAAGCAATCACAAGTTAGAAATATTAATATAATAATAGTATATAATATTTAAAGTAATAATACATATATAATAATAGATATAATTAATAATATTATAATATTATACGTTTATTGAAAATAAACTTCTTTAACACTTTAATACTCTATATATTTTTATACTTCTTATCATTTATATTTCAACTATCTCTATGAATTATTTGTCGTTTACGATAATTATTCTATTTCAATAAACGTACGTTGACAGAAGTACAATTGCGGTTGTATCTGCTTAGCTTGATTGGAGGGGAGAAAAATAGCAGAAAGAAAGACGAAAAAAAAACATGAAAAACAAACCTGAAAATGATAATGTGACGTGCGTGTCCTATAGGGATGGAGTAAGCATGTCGATCAGTGTGCCTGGTTACCTACACACAAGCACAAAACAATCCAAACAACAATCCAAATTGCCTAAAACGACACTATATTCGCTGATCGTGAATAAAAGCCGTTAATAAAATCGTAAAAATAGCACGTAACTGACAATGAGATAATGCATGCGTGTCCGCATTTGAAAGATTATTGAAAAGATTACGTGAACGAATATGCGCAATATAACGTAAATCAATCGAATCGAATAAACGTTTGAAACGTCGTTTGAACGTCGCTTCTAAGTGATAGAGAAACAAAAGTTATCCAGCGATATCGAAAACGAGAATAAAAAAAATACGTTTTCTGTTTTCTGAAAGCTAAACGAAAACGAGCATGCCATAGCTGTTATGAATAAATGATTACAAATCATGCAGAGTATTTGAAATGTCGACACGTACCCGCTACCATCTTACTTTTCTCCATCACTTGCTTCGCTAATATCTGATTAAGCTGAAGAATGTGTTCCCTCTGCCGCTTCTCTTCCACTACCTTGCGTTTCAAGGTATCTGACTTTTCTACGTTAGAATCATCGTCTGAAATCACATTTGCAAATTTATAAAAATATTTCTATAATCATCATCACAGAAAATGTTGGGGAAAGATGAAAATATATTGCGTACCACCTCCTTCCGGCGCAGTCACGGTTGTTTCCGAGAGCATTTTCCTGATCGCTTCCGCCTTCTTTAAGCGCTGCTCCTGTTCTTCCGCTGTTAGTTCCGGTGTCTGAAAAATTAATAACAAATATAATATAGAGCTTAATTTAATTCAATACATATATATGTCGCAGAAGAATTATATACATAATATAATTAAAATTACTACCTGGCAATATAAATTCTCAATAATGTAATATTTTCGATTTTGTTACGTTAAAAGTATTGATTAAATCAATTTTTATAAAATTTAAAGAAATTAATGAGTACAAAGTACAAGTACCTGCTCAGGAATATATCGCTCAGGAATGACAATCTTATTAGGCGTGCCTAACAGCTGATCTATAGTACTCTCGTTATATTTCAATTCCTTATGACTCAATGTCGATCGCACCACATCAGGAGCATTTATCCTGGGTCTGAGCGCCCTCTCCATGTCCAGATCGTCCCTGGCTCTACCCATACCCTAGAAATGATCAGAGACACCCGTAATGTATGAGCGCAAAATGAGAGTTTTAGAAAAAAAAAAAAAAAACTGCCACGATAGCACGGCAGAATAAAGTGATGAGCCGAAAACGAGTGACAGGAAGTAGACAGAGACACAGGTAGACGAAGGTAGACAGGGAAGTGAGAGAGAAAGAGAGAACAGAAATTGAATGAAACAAAAAAATACCATCTTCGAGAAAGTATCCTCTAGATCGAGCACCGGTTTGCTACTAGACACAGTGTAATGCCGTCTTTTTTCACGAGGAATTTGCCTTCGCCTCGGTCCCTCCACTCTCTTCTCCGTCATCTCTTTGATAATCTGTTTGGCAGCCTCGCTCTTGAACACCGGCGACAATTGCGGCGACTCGGACTGGTTTGCGTTCGCCGTTATCGCGGCGGTCGGTCTCTCGTGAATACCGACGTTAGTCGGCGACGTTAATTCGGGGCTCATGGCACCCGCGAGAGTGCCGATTTTCTCGTATTGCTTGTACGGTCCGAGCGAGTAGTTGTGATAGTGAGGCTGCGCGGCGACCGTCGCCGCTTGCGGCGGATAATTCTGGCTCTGGCACGGACTGTACGACGAGGCGGTGGAGTAGTTGGGCGAGCTCATCGGCACGTGAGAGCTGGACGTAGGGCTATCCGTGTACGGTGACAGAGTACTATCGGAGCTGCCGTCGTGACTTTCGAACTGCGATGGAGCGTCAAAAAAAAATTGTCAAATGTCGGGATCGAACGGGATTAACGAACGAAAATGGGCGGGCGAGACGAGGGCTGGAGGCACGGGGTAGAAATCATCGATATTTGCAAAAATATATATACATACATATAAAATATATATACATATGTGTATGTGTGTGTGTATTATGGTTAACCCCTCAGTAGGCGCGTGGGGGTGTATTTTACACCCCAGACTTTTATTTTTCCTAGATTTCACATAAGCGTTTTGGACGCATTTTAGTATAGAATCCATTATTAACAAGATAACGTTAAAATTAAAGGTCCGATTTGTTTATACATTCTAAGATATATGCAATAATGAATAATATTAAATAAAAAATGGAAAATAATAATTAGTTCAATAATAATAATTAGTTCATTATTTATAGTATAAATAATGTGGGGTGTAATTTACACCTTACGCGTCTTCTTATGTTTTAAATTTTGACGCGCCCACTGGAGGTTTAATAGCGCGGATGCTTCTAGGATTGATTAATTAAAGTTGCGGAATAACCAAGCATTTTGATAAAAAAATAATATATTATTCCACACGTTAGCCAGTCAATCTTAGGGGTGCGTTAAGAGCTTCAACTGTAACATATATATCAACGAACATAGGGGAAGCGAAGTTTTGGATGACCTGAAACTGTCGCGGTGTCTCTTCGGGCATTGAAAGTTACTTTGAAACTTACCCTGATCTTATGCCGACGCGCCATCATGCTCTTCAAGGCGTGCATACTGTCGCTTCGCGGCGGAGGCACCACTGGTCCGTAATGTATCCCGGAATGCTGCTTTTGCCCACCGAAACCACGTGGTAGAGACATGCTTCTTTGGAACTGAACGTCATCCAGTTCCGACAGCTGAACCGTGCTCTGTGCGTGAACGATCGGTGATTCCTCCACCACCCTGCCAAGCTGAGCCTTCTAAATGTCAAAAGATCTGCGTTAGCACAAGTCTAAAGAAATTAATGTTTTTTTCTTATTTATTTCTATTTAATTTTATTTATTCTTCTATTCATTTTATTTAATTCCATTCGAGAGACCGCGTTTAATCGGGGACAAAGCGATCTTACTTCGAATTTTTGGGAGCCTCCGAAGTCGTCGTCGCACAGTCTTTTCGCGCCGCCTGGCGCTTGGAGTCCGTTTGTCAGGGGAATCCCGATATTGCCGGTTCTGTCGCCGCGGTCCCTTTGTCGTCTTTCTGATTCGCGTTTCACTATGCGCACCGTCTTAATCTCTTGCTTCTCGCGATTGTGCATTAATCCTGCGAAAGGAAGGGAGCGGAGAGAATGAAATTTCCGACGTGTGTCAGGCTTAAATGTTTCCGCAGTTGAACGAACGACTTACCGGCGAATTTGTTGTCCTCGTTTTGTCTACAATTATCGTTCAGTAACAATGCTTCCTCGCTCAAAGGGGGCGGAGGCGGCGGGATATATTCCGGAGCAGGGTTTGGCGTGCCATTCAGCACGTTTCCGTTATGCTTGCTCGTGTCGGCGACATAATCGCCTTGCGTTAAAAGTACAAATCGATACTTAATTGTTAAAATTGATACTTGAAAATTGTCTTAAATATACTTTAATTGCTAATCGCTAATGGTGCTGTTTATATAAATGGACGAGAATCTGTTAATATCAATATGAATAGGATGAATTCTCAAGAATATAATCCAACAAGAATATTACCTGGTACTCTTGAATCAGTATTAACGTATAGAGGCGCCACCTGAATCGCGCTACCCTTGCCCTGCATTTGATCCTTTAATAATTGTTGCTTTAATTGGTGCTGTTGAATCTGCTCGCGCAGCTGCGGCGAGAGGGCCGATATGTGATTTTGTGAGGGTTGTACGAAGGACTGCTGATTATGCGGGCGATTCAACGGGGATAAATCCTTGTACTGCGTGGGAGAGCCGTATCGCTGATGAGAGCTATCGTTTTGCTTGTTCGGAGGTGAGATAGACAGAGACGGGCTCGACGGCGAGTCCAAACCGTGGTCCAGAGTTATTCCGGAATCTAAGTCGGTCTCCAGCCAGGAATTTTGCGTGCGTTTCTTCGAATGATGTACCTGGGGAGCTGAGGGGAAAGTTGCATCTTTTAAGCATAATTTAAGCGTTTTCTTTTTAAATTGATTGAAACAATTGCTTTGGACATAAATTTATTTAGAAATTTAGATAAAGCAATAATGAATCTTGATTGCTACTGATACTTTTTATCACAATAATAATTTTATAGTTTTGAAATAAGTTTATGGTCCTTGAATCAGTATTGTTCCTCGAGTTTTGGAATTTCCAATGGTCTCGACACCTTATATTGTAACTCACCGTGCGGTGGCTGCGGGCGAATTTGCTGCACCAAACTGTGAGATTTCTCCGTCAGTTGGCGAACTTGAATGCTCAGTTCCTTCCTCTGTCTCTGCAGATCGCCGACGAGTTGTTGCACTCGTCGTAATTCCGCTTCCAGCGGTGCGGTCGTACTCGAGGTGTCTCTCGCGATGTTACCGGCGTATCTTCTGGATGCTTGCACCTTTTGCCTCAGCACCACCAAATCTTGCTCCAGCCTCGCATTCTCGGCCACTGTTTCCTCAAGTTTCTGAAAGCACGTGAGAGAGTCACGTCAGGGCTATCAGGGTGAGTACGCGCGACTTTAAACGATAGTTGACGAGTACGACGAGAATGGCAACCAAATGGCGAAACGACGAAACTGAAAGGTATAATGTTGTGAATAATGCAATTTACCTGGAAGAATACCGGTTTTACCTGGAAACAGTGAATCGAGACTTTAATTGCGACACGTAATGCGATCTACTCTCGTCATTTAATTTCTCTCGTGCTACTTTATTATCTTGGTAATATCGCAAATTTAGGTTGCAAAGGCTAAAGAATACTAGAAAATAAAACTTGATAAAAGCACACTAAATAAACGTAGTAAAGCAGTTGTGCATTCCAATCGGGTATTCGTTAATAAATGAGTAACTCCGTTAAATCGACAAAAATGCTGCTATTAGCCCAAAACATCAGCAAATAAGCGCGCTTGCATATTCAGTACGTTACCCGACGTTAAAAAAAAACATATGAAGAACGACGAGCAACAATTACTCGCATTTTGAAATCCGGATTGACGCACAATTTACTTGTTTTTCTGCCAATCAGTCCGCATCGTTTTTAATAATGGATTCGCGCGCCCGGGACACGGGTCGATCGGGACAAGGGAGCGCGGGAACGCGTATCACGGCCGTTACATTTTCGAAATTATCTACCTTCGAGTTATGAGCGAGCAGTATCCTCACTCTGCTCAGCTCGCGCTCCAATAGGAGTTGCTGCTTTCGATATCGCTCCGCTTCGGCCAAATTGCTTCTGCTACCTTGCAGTTTGTGCCGCAGCCCGCCCAAAGCCTTCTCGAGTATTTCCTGCGAGCATTAAATCGACCAGGCGTGTAACGTGATACTGTAGATTTCTATATCTTGGGATTAAAGACAACTGCTTGTCATTTTGCAGTTTATTGTTACAACGTCGTTTTCCAAGCAAATAACGATTCCCCTCTAAGCTGTGGATACAATAAATATCATATCTCGAGATATCTTCGCGTGGACGGGATTACGGTCAGACCTTTTCAGGCTTCGAGCCCGATGGAACTGTGTGAATTCAAGAATATTGCGGAATGCGTTTCTCCTAGAAGAATGCACGGAAAACATCCGTACATTCATCCGTCCGTTGGCAGGTCGTTATTCGCATTTTTTTGAAATGTATTTGGATTTTATCGATTAGTTAAAAAAAACTTCGTTCTGAATGATTGTTGTTATGCTGATGCCAACCTTATCCTGCTGAAGACTATGCAGCGTGCCAGATTCCTCCTGGAGCAGTCGATCGAGTTTGTAGAGCTGCTGCACTTTGGCCTGCGACATAGAAAGGATATCGAGTGAACTACGAAACCTTCGAGTTTCGGTATTCAAAGGACAAGCTAGCGTTTCAACTGGAGCAGATCTCGGGAAAAGGGAGATCCGCTATCATTAATTCTAGGAAAATTTTCCGGAACCTCTGTTTTCTCGACGCCCGTCTCTACATTTCTGTCCTAAACGTGTTAGAACTATTCTCGTCCATACTGGCCAAAAAGCTATTTTTGACAATATTATATTCGAAATATTATTATTTCGGCAATATTACATTCGAAAGTACTCAAACGACACATTATTTTAAATTACTGCAATATTATAGCTATTATATTTGCCTATGTATACCAATTGTTTTAAACTTTTTTAAAATCAAAAGAGATTAATTAGATTAAATTAAATATTATTGAAAAATACAAGAAAACAAATGTTATTTCGCATTCGCTCTCTCATTCGTTTAACTTCGATTAGTGTGCAATTGTCAAAATTCTCGAGAACTCGGTATAATAAAAAGGAAACGAGACATAAGATACTAAGTGGATACTGTCCGTAGAGACTTGACTCGTCCAGAAAGTATATCCTTTGGTAAAGTAAGCTCTTTGCAGAATTTACGACAGGTCGTAAGTGTCGTCCGAGTTCTCTCTTGTGGTTGCCTGCGAGAGTAATTCTTAATTTTTGCACGTATCCTTTTTCCGATCGGCCTTTTTACAACCTGTCCAGCGCGAATGCCGCTTAGTGTTCTAGCACGCGGAAGATCAGGAATTACTTTTATTGGTCGAGAAAACTTCCATGTCGGATGCGCCTCACGCACGGAGCATTATATCGCGGAAAGAACGTAATAATGCGAAACGTAAAAGACAGAAATTGGAACGGGTAAACTGCACTTTATGGACGATATCTTACGAGATTGAGAAAGCGAAGAACACTTTTTAATAATCGAGACGTTCCGTTTATGAGATCGTGTACTTTTAATTGACGCATATTTTTCTTTTTTCAAGACGACGTTTCTGACGCTGTAAAAGTGAGAATTAAAAGTCCCAATTGAGCGACTGTTTCCACCGCGTAAATCCGCATATCCGCATAAATTAAATTCCGCTCTCTCGTGACATGATAATTAAGTGAATTACCTGTAACTGTCCGTGATCAGGACTCAGTCTGTCCCAATCCCTGCGCTCCTCGGCCAACAGTCGTTGCTCCTGCACCCTTTGATTAAATTCCAGACGGTCGCGATGATCCCTCGCGTTCTCGTGCATCAGGTCATGGCGGGAACCGGAAACCGCGTTGGTCCCGTTGGCAGTGTTACGGTTATACAAAGATCCCAACTTCACCATATTGTCCACGAGGTTCACGAGAGGCTTGCTCTTCTCGTACTTTTGGAAGGAGAATCAGATGTGATTAAACTTAAAGCACTATTTATACAAATATATATTCACGCTTAAAAAGATAGCATTACATCAATATTTTAACTCTACATTGTTAAACGTCACCAAAAATCGAAGAGTCAAATTTGACATGGTGGTGATCTCGTTTATTTTTTTTTTAATCCAACACTGAAAAAAATTGTGATTAAACGAGTTTTATTATAGTAACCAGAATTTCTATTATAATAACCAGAATATTTGATCACTCCCACAAGATTTTTCTGATTCGTCCATTTTTAACCAGAATTTTTTTTCAGTGAAGAAAATTATAATCTTGATACAATCTTTTTGCATTAATTTCTCTCGAATTTTCCAAAGGGAGATTAAGTTGTCATCGCTCTCTCTCTCTTTCTCCCTTTAAAATACTGATTATCAAACCATCATATCTATGTGAACAATTCGAGGCAGATCTCCGCGAGATACGCACTTCGCATGAATAAACGTGTCTCACCTGCTTTTCGAGATCCATCAGGTGCCTCTTGAGTTCCTCGAGCTTTTGAAGATTTTCCAGCCGTCTCGGCGTGTCGAGATCCGCCAGTCTGGCCTGCGGGTGCAAACAAAATATACGAAACGTTTATCGCGCTGTACCAGCAGTCCCTTTCTCACCGCTCTCCGCGTGCCGATCAACGAAACAGACAACATTCGCGTTTTCGCGCGTTAAGCGACACTTTACTCTCCGTAATACGACATAGCAGCGCAAAAGCCGGACAATAATGCAACGGACACATATTTGCGTAGAAAGGCGACCCTAAGTTCGACTCGACTTTCTCCTCGAATCTCGCGTCTCACGTCGCGAGATCACAGGTGTATATTCATCTACGTCCCACATTTCACGCCGAACACGGCTGTCTGATAACGTTTTCAAAGATCGTGAGGGTTTTTTTTTTTTTTAGATGTAACTCCGACTCGGCGTTAAACGTAGGACGTGAAAGAGCCAATGTATCGCGCTTGCCTAGCAGTCAACTGCACTTTGCGGATCGCGAAGTCCGTAAAGCGCAATTGAATACGTTGAAATCCGTTATTTGCGCGCGAGAGCGTTACGTCACGCCGTCAACGGTGAAAGAAACGACGTCGATCGCTCATACTGTATCATCGTCACGTGGATTCACAATCTGCGTGCATCTACAAAAACGTACATCGATCTACTCTAACACATCCTGAAAGATCTCGTCAAACTGCACGGTCGTCTGTCAAAGCGAATTATCTCTTTCTCTCCCTCACTCTCTCTCGCTCTCTCGCTCCTTTCTCTCTAACAGTAACAAAGCGATCGTTAAAAGCGGCGCGCTCCTCGAGCTCGAGGAGCCTACGACATAGCCCTGTCCTCCAGACGGCACCGGCTTGCGGCCCTAACGGGGCCCGCGCGACCGGTCGACGCCACCGTCTCACCGTCACCGTCACCGTCCCCGTGGATCATCTAATTACTGTGAAAATTTTCGTGAGATCGCGGAGTGCAAGCTCTCTTCGGACCTGCGCCTCGATCTCCATGTGGCACGTCTCCATCGCCTTGAGGACCGTCGCGTTCTGCCGTCGCAGCTGGATCAGCAGCAGCACCAGTTCCTCGTGGGTCCTGCCGAGGAGCTCGCCGGCGGAAACGCGCACCAGCCCGGACGCGCCAGCCTGCGCCACCAGCCTGCCGCCGGCATCCGCTCTCAGGGAGCTGACGTTACTCTGTCGAGGCATGCAATCGTTCTGTTAGCCACACACGCAAACAACGCAGGGTAATCGAGCTGTGACATATGGAATTACGTTACGGGGCCGTGAGGATTGCTCGAGGGGGGGATCGCGTGTATATTCGCCCAACGAAGAAACGAGAGGACGAGGTTTTTATTAGAGAAAGCTATATAAAAGCGACAGATTAATCTCGCAATTATACACGGAGCGCACCGAATACACGTGGATTTGATTGGCATGGGAGAGGAGAAAACATTATCATCGACAGCACGCATTAAATTAACAGTATTTCGCAGCTGCGTTAATACCAATTGCAACAGTGGAATGTTGTAGCTGTTGTCCCGAATCATTCGATTCAATGAGATCTTTCAGAATATGCAATGACCTTTGCCGCCGACACATTTTCTTCCTTTTACGTATTGCCTTTCCTCGCTTACGTAAATCAATATAAGCTGTCGCGACAATATAATGAAAATGTTATACACAAATATACGTATATAGGTATACACAGCTGTCTGGTTTCGCAGGCAATAACTGATGAAACTGATGGAAACTAGCTAGAAACAGATTCCACATGAATGCGGGAAATAGAGAATGCGGCGAGCCGCATTGCCTCGAATTAGGTGGCCCGTTTAGCCGTATCGAAATTTCAGTCGGCGGTTTTATGTCAGTTGTGCCTGGGCGAGATTGTACGCGAACTTTTTAACTGCTGGAATTTCCCGGCGAGAGCTTAGGCGGGCCGCGGGAACGGGGATTACCGCTTAGCCGATCTCTCCCCGTCTGCCATTTTGCATTCGTCGCCGCCGTGTTCCAAAACCGCTACGTTTTAGTGGCTTTTACGGTTGGATTTGTGGTAGCTCGAGAGACGGAGCGAGAGAGGCGAGTACCGCCCGCCCTCGTCGTGCAATGGTACGACGGAAGGCAGCGCGAACGTAAAATGGGAACGCAGTGCAAACAATTGCTGAAATAACAACAGTTATCGATGGATAATTTGTTTAATATTTGGACTGCAAGTGGCAACGGTAAATAAATACTAATAAGTGACACGCTATCAATTTACGAACAACTGCGTTGCTCATTCAGCTGAGTATTTACCCGTATTTATGTCAAACAACGCCGTTCGTGTATCGATATTATTTCGTTTGTGAAATGGACTCTAGGATTTATTTCAAATCGCGTAAAAATATTCAAATATCCCTTCAAATTTCAAATATCCCTTCAAAAAAAACGCGTCGTTTGGTACGGAAATATCGTCGCGTAAGACTCTGCGTCGGATACTTATCCCTGATTATCTTATTTTCCATCTTTTACAGCTGCGAATTTTTTTAAAAATAACTCTAGTTCAGAACGCCCCGTATTTATTTATAGTGTTCGAGTAATTTCGAAGCTCGGAGCAAATTGGCCGAACGTTCGTATTTCTCGTGCGCCATCGTAAGAATTTCTAAAGGTCGTAGAAAAGCAAGGAAAACGGAGGGCGCGCCGTAGTTTTCTATTACTTTCCAATTTTCTAATACGAGGCTCTCTTTGCCGGGAGACAAGCCGGAGGGTCGGTGTACAAATTCTCATAGACATATCGACACGGACGAGCGCAAACAGATACAGGTCACGCCGAGGTTCGATGCACGTAGCGTTGCGGCGAAGAAACGGAGGATTCCGCGCCCAGGCGAACGGTGGTACCGGTGTACGGTGAATGAAATTCGAGGCAATCACCATTGGATCGTGGGTTTTCTTCGTTCGCAAACGAACATACGCCTTCTTTATTTTAACAGGCAGGTCCCAAAAGATAGTTCGTACGCTTCTCGCATTCCGTCGGAATCTTCCGTCGAGATCGCGCGGTATCTCTGCGCGCGAGGTCGCGCAATCTGTATTCGCGGGGTGTACCCGAAGGCACGGGGATCGAGAGCCATTTCCTCGCGAGGAATGGTCGCTCGGCGAATCTCGAATTCTTCGGCTGTACGTTGAAGTACGTCAACATGACCGCGCGCGAGGCAACGGCGAAGCGCATTGCGAAAAGGAAAGGCACTGCTCGCGCTTGCTCATCGCATCGCCAAGGACAATTCCTCGTTAAACAAGCCAGCGTCGACTTTTTTTTTTACAGAGAGCCAGGGGGGTTTTCAATTTGCCGCATTCTGTCGCGACATCGGTCGATTTTCATTCTCTTCCCTTCGCGTAAAATTGTCCAATCGCACGTGTTAATATTACAGATACAAAGGATTTCTTCTTTTACAACGTCGACGTGAAAGTATCCATTTCTCTTCCTCGAAAGTGCGTACGAGGCAAACAAAGCGTGGTGTCTTCAAGTTTAACAGAAGGATCCGTGTTTCCAAAGATCCGCTGAATACATCTTCAGAATGTTTAACAAAAGTCTGCGGAGATCACTTTTCATCCTAATTTCAAACCTTCAACTCCAAACGAATGTTGTCGAACAGAGTTACGTGATCGCACTCCGGAGATAGGAACCTGTTGGCGTCTCGAAGTCTTCCTTTTAACACGTTACCTGTTTAAATCCGCGGGGGAAGCACCCGCGTCCTTTTTGCGGGTCGGCCGAGCGAGGGGACGCTTCAGTTTGCAGAAAACGAAGAGGTTTCCACCGCGAACCTGCGAGTCTCGCGTCGGGACGGCGTTACGGGACCGACGGGACGATATGGCGCGCGTCGAGCGACGCTTCGGCGGGCGGACTGGCGTCATGCCCGGTCGGATCGGCTAGCTTGTTCGCCGACCGACCGACCGGCCGGCTGCATAGTGTGCATTCGCCGCCTTGCCTGGTTCGCCCGGTGCCCGGCGTTTTGTACCTTTTGCCCCCGAAGGGCCCCGGTCGTCCCTCGACCGCGCGCTGGGTATGCTCGCCGACAAAAGTTCGGAGTCGCTTCATCTTCCTTTTCTGGCTCGTCGCGACTCTCTCTCTCTCTCTCTCTCTCTCTCTCTCTCTCATTCCGCCGTCGACTTCTATTAGTCATTAAAACGATGATACGAACGAGGTCCACACGTGGTAAAAAAAAAGTCTCGCGTGTTCTTCTTGCGGGGACATTCGCGGTCGACATGCTCCTAAGACGTGTTCCTGAGGTGTCGGTTTACACGGGAAGATGATTCGCGGTTTAACATTATCGTGGTTTGGATCGGCGAAGGGGAAGAAATGAATATTTCGCGGCTCTTGCGTTTTCGTAATGCGATCGCCGGAGGAGCGGTCGACGGTAAATTAAAACTCGGGACGCAAATTGGTTTTCGAGTGCTGTTCTTTCGTTACGTCTGAGTTGCCGCGGCAAAGTGAAAGAGGAGAAATTAGATATTTTTGCAAGATGGAAATTTAAGAATCGAGCTTTTCGTTCAATTTCTCATGCGTCTACATTGCACGCGATTCACACGCTGAGAAAAAAAAATCATTCGTACGAACTAAATTTGTATAATAGTTGTTTAACCCAACGGTTGAGTCAACAATTTTAGTTTTTTTTAGTTGCACTAAAAAAAGTACAGTTCATTCATATATAATATTTTATATCATTGTAATAATGTTTAGTTGAACGTATCGGACCAAGTACTTTAGACGAAATATATTTTGCGTCTTTCAACAAATATTTTTTCTCAGTGCATTATAGACGGCATTTCACAAATTTCGCATTGCCGTCAATATCGTATTATGTCAGAGCTATTCCCTTTTACGATAGGATTCGTCGTAAGGAGCTCGACGAATTTGTGTGGAAGGATGAATGCCGGGTGCCGTCTCGCGCAGGCGGCGAGATCCATTGTGCACGAAGCTTAAGACCCGGTCTGTAGTTCCTTGGCACGGTGCCCTTGCTGACCGGTGCTGACCGTATGCAGGATCGACCCTGGACCCCATGTTTCTCGGTTGTCTTTTTCTCCGCCGCTCTCTCCGTCGCGCTCTTTTCGTCTCTCCTTCCTACCAGTTTCCACTCCCCCTTTCGTCCGGGCCCCTCGTGCCGCCCTTCACCGCTCCATTGTATGTAATGGCGCCAGGACGACGACACTCTCGGGTCGTTACTTTCTTGCCTCCTTGTGCGCCCCGCGCGCTCGAGATAAGCTCACGTAAAGAAAACGGTGGGCCCCCATCCGAATTCGTTTCGCGGAGCGAAAAATTTCGTCGGATTCGGGTATCCGCGCTGTTACGAGGGAGAGAGGCCGCGAAATCGTGCCCGAAGAATGCCGTCTAGCAGGATTATTTTGTAGCGCAAACTTCGTAAACTCTTCGAGCCGGGGCGTTTAGAATTTTACGACGCTTGCATACTGAAGAGGCATACTGAGGGACTTGAAAAATTAAAGGTGGAGCACCCTCGTATACAACTCCGTTAGATTCCTCGCTGTTTCAACGTAACCGCGTTGTCTGAAAGAGTCCTCGCCGGAACTCCACTCGGTTCTCGAACAGCTACTTGGCTTCATTTAACTCGTTTACTTTTTATCGCAGGATTATGACCTACTACGTGTAATAAACAATGATGACCTATTTCGTATTCGCGGATCAATGTGCGATTGTCCGATCCATAAATTATGAGAAATTCATCGGCGATTCAACTTCATCAGAATTGTTTTGCGCGTATGAAAAGTCGAAAACGCCGATGAAAATAGTTCGCCTCGCGTTTATTGCGTGCGATATACCGTAGTGCAAACGCTATCAATCCCGTTCACATCGCTATGTGGACCGTGTGTATAACATGTGAAGGTTCTAGTCTCTCTCTTTCTCTCTTTCGGGGCAACATTTTAATTAATTGAGCTAATGGAATTTACATGCTGCGATGTGATGATATGCAGGCTACACCGCGTCAATAAAACGGACAGCGTATATGTTTGCATGACAAAGAGACAGTTATAGATAAAGCAGCAAAAGGACAGACCGTCGATCGTGCAACCATCCGCGGGAGAATTCGCCATTTCGTTTCTGGTAGTCCGGGGCGCGAACAACTCGAACATGCCGGGGATGCGAAGGATTTTCAAGGATCCTCCGTACCTTTTTGTTTACGGGCGATAAACCCGCGGACGCGCTACTGTGCAACGTGTATACGTAATTTATTTTTATGAGCTCGGAGATTAGCGAGAGAGTAAGCCGTACGCTCGTAAACAAACCACAGGCAATTTGCGAGAGCATTTAGACTTCACCGCGGAACCGAACCGAATCGCCGTCGGACGTCGGCGGATCTGCGAGACTCGGCGCGATACCCAGGGTGACACTTTTACGAAGCGCGCGCCCGCTCGCAATCGTCCTCCGGCCATAAATTTCCCGTTTGCGGTGACCGGCCACCGCGACGACGGCGTGGTTAATTCACGCGCGCGACCGTTGCACGATCGATGCCGCGAATGGACGCGCGAATTTCCTCTCTCCATCCATCATGCTCTGCCATGCCAATCGGGATCAACCGGGGCGCTCTTTCGCGCCGAGGCGTTAAAGGCAAACTCGCCCGTCCCGCGTTTCGCTCACCCTTTTGTGCAGCAGCTCGCTGCAATCCGCGCCCCGTGGTCGCTGCTGCTGCTGGCCCTGCCGCTGACCCGTCGCCGCCGCTGTCACCGTCATCGCCGTCGTGCCCCCGCGATCGACCTCCCTGCCAATCGGGCTCATCATTTTTCTCTCGCCTGCGAGCAGAAAGGAAGATAAGTTACGCCGGAGAAAGCCGCTCGCGAAACGGAAGGCCGCTGAAAGAGGAAGTCGCGTATTTCTGAGCGTGTCGTAACGAGGCCGGAACTATCGGAATCGACTGATATTCCCGAAGATTTTTTTTTTTCTTTGTTCCCTTCCCCTCCCTCCCTGCTCCGCTCGCGGGCTCAGACTCGGCGGAGTAGCGAAAAAAATTGTAATAACGAGCAGAGCAGATTGACTTTCTCCTTAATCACGTGAACGGCAGTCGTTTGTATTTGCGCCTCAAAGCGCCGGAACTGTCGGAGCTACTTCCTTTTCGTTTACAGCGCTGCGTCCGTTGTACTGCGGGACGTCGCAGGCATTACCGTTTTTCAACCGCGGATCCCCTGTAAAATTTCTCACAAGAACTTTAGAGTGTTTTCTAAGCGAGAATTTAATGGGACGAGTTAACGATTTTTTCATTATACATCTCGCGCGACTATAACAAACGATAGATTAATTTTTCACTTGATCACAAATTCAGTTTTGCCCACTTTCCTTTTCTTAATATCGCCTCGAAAGACGTATCGGGATTGTGCACACATCAGCATATTTGTTCAGACTCCGCTGTCTACGGCTGGGCTGAACAATAATGGATCTGGGACGACCTGCATAGGATATTCAAATGCCTACAGAAATGTTCCGCAGCTGCGACCGTTAGGCGCGTCGTAAAATGGAGAAGCACTTCCGTCTAACGCAGAAAATTGCGCAGCTATTGTACCTATACAGATAAAATCGGATTGCACGAAGAAAATTCTTGGTGGACCGTGGTATTTAGATTGCGGTGCCTCTACCATTCTTTTTGAAGACGACTCTCTGCCAAGAAATATCCCCCGCATTCGTGCCTCGAAACTACAATGTCCTTCCAATTTTCTCAGCATTACGATCGTTCATATCCGATTCCCGAAACATCGCGATTAACCTTCTGACAGCCGGGCTGACGCCAATTGGCCTCATGAAATTGAAATAGTCAATTTTTGACCAAATATACTCTCTAAATCAATTTATCATCTCCAATTCATTTTAGCAACAAAGAAACTTGCAAATATTTCTTACAAATTTGAAAACGGTGAATTATTTCCCTGTCATTGTTAGCCAAAATTGATAAAAAAATGGATAATATTAGCTAATTTATAACCTCTGGTCCATTTTTGATCGAGAGAAATACCATAATCATTCTCAGCAACATCAAAAACCCCCTAAAATACATTTTTCAAACAAAAAAAAAATTTGAAATTTTCTATTACCACCGCCAGCCGGCATGACGCCATATGGCGTCATGGGGCGATGGTCACATATCTACTAGTAGTTGAGGAACACTTATATGGAAATTTGCGACAATGTATCACTTTTCCAGAAGAAAAAATGCCGGCTGTCAGAAGGTTAAAGGAAAGAAAGGGACTCGACTAAATTCGTGCCGCAATCTCATCTTTAAACAGCTCGTTGTTACAGATTCACGATTCTGTTTAATTCAACAGGGATAAACGAAGAAACAACGACGTAATTAACGATGCAATTATGATTTCTTTTCAAGCCACCGCGTAATGTCGGCGCGATGATATCGCGGTAACCTCAATCTCTATGCTCCTCGTAGGTGAATTATCCAAAGCCCGATATCGATCATGCGTACCTTTGCGTAGTTAGACGGGGCGTACGGATGCACATGGGATTTCCATTATTCCGCGTTGTGCATTAGACAGCGGCACACAAGCCTTACCGGGACACCGCCGCCACGGATCCTCGGATAATTAACTCCGAGCGCCCGCTGAAATTCTCGACCTAAATTTATGTATGCTTTTCAGGCGGTTCGGCAATCTCGCGATTCAGAGCAGACGTTAAATCGCCGCTTAATCTCGCGAGTATTAATCGCTCATCCGCCGAGCCGAGGCTCCGTTCATCAACCCGTAAGTTCGCGCGAACCGAATGTTCCAGGCGAGGCTGGATTAGGACTAGCTTTGAACATTAGAGGCAGAGATTTGCCGTAACGATGTATTGAGTGTGTACGATATTAACATATTGCATTTTGCAATAATTAGGCGAAAGAGAATTATTTTTATATTTGTTGCATTGTGTTCATTTCGTCGCCTATTGTTGAATAGAATACCGTCTTTTCTCAAGTAGTTGCGAAAAGACCTTTGTAACGATTGTATCGCTCCTCCGTTGCGTGCCGTCAATTTGCGTTCGGAATCAAAATAATTGTTATACGACAAGTCTTATTTGAGATTTATTCCATTCGAGGCGCTTTGTCGCGAATACTTTGGAAAAAATCCGATTAATTAAAGCGCTTAGTGAGCCATTAATTCCGAATACCGTAATACGTCCTGAACATTGAAGGATCATTTTATAAACCTTTTATAAACGACGCGGACGTTGTGTGCCTTTGGCATTGTCTTCGTCAGCGTTATTAATTAGCGTTCGCTTGTGTGCTTTGTAGGAGAAAAGTCGATACGGACGCTCTAACTCGCTCGGAGACGTTATTACGACAATCCGGTCGACGTCGTAACTCTTTTTCCTACCCCCCCTTCTCCCTCCCCTCCCTCCCTTCCCGCGAAACTTGCCGTCGCGATAGCGATTCGTACTACGACCAACACTATATTAATTGAGCCTTAACCAACTTCGAGTTCGAGGCAAAAGTTCGACTTCTTTCATAAAGTCGGATTTTCGCCGGAGTAATCGTCGGCGATTAAATTGCCTCGCCGCTGTCTCCGGTCGGCGGATTCATCGAAAAAATTTCCCGTAGAAATCGGGCGAGGTCGATAAATTCCGGGCACAAAGGGGAACTTACTTGGACTGTGCACGCGTATCTCGCTGTCGCTGGGACTGGAAACACGGTGGTCGTTTAACGTAGCGACCCGCAAGTGTCCGATCGGGCTGATCAATCGCTGAGTGGAATGACCGCCCGGCGATGCTAACCTCAGGTCCCTCATGTCGTTACCACTAACCCTGAAATTTGACGAGCAGGTCAGTGAGCCGATTCCGTAGAAGGCCGCGCTCGAAACGCTGCCGTAAAGTGACGTAATGCTGTGAGAAGCTGCGAAAGGAAGGAAATTAAGTCGCCGAACGATTTAAAAAGGAAATACGAGACGCTCCGCCGACGGTGAATGCCAAGAATCGTCATTTTGCGTAACGCTATTAATTTATGGCTATCGAATACCGTCGTTGAATGGATATCGACAATTTTCCCATCGACGTTTCGCAATCCTCATTCAATTTACCACGGCACACGGATTATCTTCTCACGCGCGCCGTTTATAGCGACAGGAGTCTTACCGATTAATCATGGGAAAATCGATGTTTACCGTCCGAGACAAATAAACGCGGCTACGCGATACAGTAGAAATTAGATTTGCCGTGAAGGTAAACCGCGACGCGAATACGCACGGGAAAATTGTGTTATCAAGGTGACGCGGTTTGGCTCACGCCCGGCAATAAATAGAGCTCGGCGAGAGCTTGAGAGCGGCTCTCACGTCGATTATAATGTCGCGACGCCCTTCGGTCTAATTAGTGATGTCTAGCCGGCTAGCCTCTCCGCGTAATGAAAATTTAACGACGAAAATCATATTATGCGCTATTTGCGCGCCTGTGAAAATCGGTTTAAAAAACTCCCGCGTTCCTTAGGCAGAAAACATTTTTTTTTAGCTACGGAAGGAATTTCAAAAATTTTGTAAATATATTTTAAGAACGCGCAATTATTTAATTTCACCGACGTACGCGATGAAGCTAAATTAATCGGTGTAATTGCGTCACCGCGCAATCCTCGCGTTATCAGTTGTCAAGAACACGCGGGAAATTTGATCAGTTGTACATTTGGCGTCAAAACTAACAACGTTGTTGTTGTTTGCGCAAGCAAACGGCGAGTAATTAAACAGCGACTTAAACGAACGAACGTAACGTGCGTGCAAGGAGTTACGTACATAACGAGTTATTTACGGATTAAATCGGGTGATAGCTAATCGCCCGCGCTCTAGGTTCGGTTGGAAATGCGCGCCGCTGCCTTTTATGGCGATTAATTTACGCTGTCTCTCTCCCCCCTGCACGCTCTGTTTCGACATACCAGTTTCGAACGATTTTGATACGGTTTGCCATAAAAGCGGTTGAATGAGGCCGGAAACGCTCCGGGCTGTGTCTTTAACGGGCGGCAATGCGTGTTCTAATACTCGTCTCGAGTCGTACGTGTAATCTTTTCAGACGTACGACACACAAAGGCATCAGACATTTGGTCTGCTTGCGGCATTTCTACTAGTCACCACCTCAAAGTAACTAAACAGTCGAGCAACTCACAGACCAGAATTAGATGGCAGGGGCTGCGGTCGCGCGAGTACGCGCTCGCTAATAAGTTTCCCTATTACGGGGTGCGATAGGGGCGGCGGTTTAATTACAGCGCGCCCGAAACTTGGTTATACAAATACCTGGGAGGAGAGGGGGGGTGGCTTTGCCGTCTACTTACATGCCGGGGCATTTGCCGATGTCGCCGTTGCTGGCGGCCCTCAGCATCTGGGCGGTGGTGGACTCGCTCTCCAGCTGCCTCATAGACGCTTGCTGCTGCGGCGTCGAGTGATAGAGCTGAAGCGGCGGCTGCCGATGGCCACCGCCGATACTGTTCCTCGGTAGCGGAAGAGTGGACACCGCCGTCGGCGGTTGAGTCAGCGTTCTCTGCGGCAGATGAGACGTGCTGACGGCCCTGGGTGGAAGCGGGTCTCTGCCTATCACGGACCCCGAGCCGGACGCTGCGAGAAAGAAATGCGCAACGCTCGTAAAAATTGCCGCCGTATGATTAGATATATATATGTAATAAAGCAACCCTCATTACGCCACGCGAATTAGACTTGAGGCAAGATTTTATACGGGAGAGACGCCACGCTAATTGAGTCTTGCGTGTACACGCAAGTGAAATCTCGCGAGGTATCCACGGATTGCGAGGGCATCGAGGTACGGGGCCGTTCAGGAAACGTCTGTCTCGCTTGAATGGGAAAGATGGGAGAAATATGTGGGAAACTAATATGGATATTGGATTGAGTAATGCTCTATCGTAGATCGCTCGCTCAACCGCAGCCAGCCGTTGCCGGTCGCAAGTGAAAAATGTACGAAATGATGTGTATGATTCTTTACAATTTTACAATTGATTATGTAAATCAGATTGAATTCAATGGGATTTGAACGGTGCAAAGTGTATTCAAGTATCTATATCGAATTATCATGTTCGATAAATGTAATTCGCGCTATAGCGAGAAATTATATATAGAGAGAATATTGTAATTTAAATTACGCGAAAAAATACAAGCTTTTCTGAAATATTTTATTTTATTAAATAATACAAGCTTTTTTTCTGCAACATTTTGTTGTGAAAATGGATATTATTAAATATGAAAGATTAAATATATTTATTATTAAGTGTAAAAAATTAATATTCATTATGATATATATTAATAAAAATATTTTGCTGAATTTGCGAAACTCGGTGTGTAATCCGCGTACATGAACTGTACAATTTTAATTTATATTAATACTAATGCGAAACTCGGTTAAAGCTCATAAATGCTTCAAGATTACATATCTTTCCTACAAGCTTCATAGTTTTAAGATTACATATTTCCTCATTCTACACCCAAAAAAAAGTAATTTTACGTTCAAACGATTTTTCCTATAATCTCATATTCTAAGCTCGTTTTACTCAAGTTCGTTTTACAACGAACATATTCCTCTTTCAATAAAGTGAAAAATACTTTTTTCTCTCTTAAATATTCTTGTTTGTACTATTTTTCTCT
>VBVQ01001274.1:0-29261 GCA_011636635.1 Tetramorium simillimum
CCTCCCCTCCCGCCCCTCTCGAAAATCCTTCGCGAGCAAATGCAAGAAGCTTACGAAGAGTTCAGAAAAAGAATTCAGTATCTAAAGTAAATAAATTACTTTTCCTCTAGACAATCAGCATTAGCACGATGCGAAAATGCACAAACAAAAGTCCCAAGAGTTCTTCACCGATGTCTTAATAGAGAGAGAGAGAGAGAGAGAGAGAAAAAAAGAGCCAGATTACTAATATTGCAACTTCTCGACAAGTATTTTTGTTCAATCGGTATATTCTCGAAAATAATCCAATTGTCGGGAGAGTCTTTCCCCCCTTAATTTCCTCGCTTTTGCGAAATTCATGAAGATTGTAGGAGAGAACTTTCGGGGATTCTTAATGATTGAAATTATCCCGAATGATATTCAGGAGCGAAATGGGACACGGAGGGGAGAATGGAATCGCCCTGATTAGTCCATCATCTAGCGTTTCCGTGTCAGTATTCACGGACGCACCCTTAAGCGACAGTTGTATGGCTGATCTCTCACGTGGTTGGTACACCCGCATGTATTGGCAGGCACGCGGGACTGTACGTGCGCGTACGCGTGTCTCGTGGATATATGTATACACCGTCAAGAAGACGGGAGATCAACGGCAGCCGAAACTGCCGTTGCCGTGGGTTGGGCGGACGTAATAGCGTCTCAAACACCGTGCTCGCGCCGCTGATGAATGGCTGGCAAGGACGGACGTGTGGGGTTGGAAGGTTGTCGGCAAAGGGGGATCCGGGGCGAACGTGTGGAGAGCCGATGGAGAGGTAGTGCCGTCGCCACCCGTCGCCCGCGCTCCCGCACCCTCCCCGCTGGGTTTGTATTCGCGTAGCGTGCGGTAGCGAATTTCGAAGCCGGGGCGCGGATGCTTCTAGCGGTTTCCTCAGAAACCGGAATTCCCGACGGCCCGACGGCGCTGGACGAGACGGATGGTGGAGATCCAAGGGCGAGATCCGGTCGACGAAAACACGCCGGGGCTAATTAACGCTCGGGCGCTACGTGAGCTCCGGTCGAATTGCGGATTATTTGAAGGGAGTTTGCGAGCGCGCGCGCGCGCGACCACGTCTCTCTGTGTGCGCGCACGTGTGTATGCGTATGTTTCGCTAACGTGATCGATGGTACGGTTATAGATGCCAGAATAATGCCAGAATATAATATGGCTTTTACCATTAATTGGAATTATTTGCCATAAAGATTCGTTAAAAAACGGTTTAACTGAGATGAATTCGACATTAATTTTTTTTCTAGCGCAAATTAAATAAAAGTTGAAATTTATAAATCCCTTTTGCTTCCCTGAAAAAAATAAAATTCACTCGAGTTTGATGAAAAAGATTTTTTCCACCGAAACGTTTGATCCCGAATCTTGATTCCGAGCGAGATATCCTATTCCTCTTTAATCTTTTTTGTTATTATCTGGTAGTATCGACACACTTCGACATTTTTATTAAAGGTATAACGCTTTTTCATTTGATTAGAGAAAGCTCTCAATTAGCAAGGATCATATCAAAGATATATCGCATACAAATATTGAAAGTACGTCAAAATGAAAGATTGACTTGCTCATACGCGAGTGTTCGGGCACTAAAACGAAATACATAGGTGAAGTATTCAGCGAGTTTGATGGATTTCAATTTCCGCTCGGATTTCCGCGCAGCCGGAATTATACATGAAACGTCGTGAGAAAAATACATTACATATGTCAATATGTAGATTTTTCTTTCCGTATTTTCCGAGCTATGAAATATTTTCGTCTTTCTTGAAAAACTTGATAATTGATAAGTTAAATTGAGCCAGGACGAAAATATCTAAACATTTTGTCAATGGCAGAACTTTACTGTGATACCTTTTCATCAACTATGCATATATCAAATGAATACTCTACGAATCTGAAACGAAATATCGAATTATCATCACAGTTACTCGCCAGAAACGAATCTGCTGAAATAATTGCAATTTTAAGTCGTCCATTGAGAAGACTAAAAAAAAATCTGAAAAAATCTGAAAAAATCCGAAAGACCGAATGTTAATAACGCACGTACGTTTCGGATGATTGTCAAATTGTATTTGTAATTACCTTTAGATTACCTCTGTAATCGACTACAACGAGTTAAACCGTTAAAGTCAACCATATCTACGCTCTGACCTGATTCATCCTGGCTTAGCCTAACCAACCAACTATGATATTATACTAGCGATTAGAGGCTCGATTATAGCATCAGCCCGATGAATCGAGCCGATGCGCCGCTCACATAGAAGTATTTTCGCGCGAAAACGGATACCGTAAATTTATGAATATCATAATTTACTTCGGATTCATCGGGTCGACGATTCGTATCTGGAACGCTCGCTTAATTTAATAAAATTACAATATCCATGAATATATTATTTTTGCAATCGGCTTTAACGTTGCGTATGTTGAATTTTCCATATCATTGACGACGATCGAATCGTCGGAACGTCAAAGCGCGCTTTCCGGTACATTTCGATGCTTTTTGCGAGCAACACGGCCAATCACCTATATGTGATAAACGTCATTACGACGCGCGATTCTATTACGCTTGCGGATGCTGCCCATTTTCTCCGTTATCGATAGTTACTGCCAATGTCTGCATTTCGTTTCTTTCGTTTCGATCGGTGGTAGTGGTAGAAAGCTATGTAGATCGCCCGCCCGGCCGAAGACGGTACCACACTACTTACGAAATAGAGCCGTGTCGTAAAAATGTATTATCATATAAATAGCGAAGGGCGGCAACTAATAACGTGCCGCGCAGGGTTGCCCCCATTGTTTCCATCTCCATCAAGAGAGAAACGGAGTAATGTCGAGAGCTTTTTATGGTTCACGTCCTGATTTTCCTCTTTTTTTTCATTTCCGTCTAGAATCCTGAGAAAAAAATTTGCGGGTATGTGTAGGGAAATATCATCGCGTTTCCAGAAAGTTTCTCTCATTTATATCCCTTGTGAGACACATAATTTTGGTATATAAAGTAAAACTAATTTCGACGGGTCCAAAATTTTTTAGGAAAGATTAGAAAGAAGGAAAAGAAAAGAAGAGAATGGAAAAAAGATTTTAGATTAACTATTGTACACATTTTTATTAAAAAAATAAATTTATGACGCGACAAGATTCACAAGTGATAAAAATTGAACGACAGATACATCTTCGCTCTCTGGATTTTTTTTCTCTTAAAAATAAATGTCAAAACACAAATTATCCCGTTGTCATCGATGCTTTAACATTGAAGCACTTGTACCTCTCGATACTCGACGCCAATATTTATCACCCATAAAAAACGTTTTATATTTCTGGCGCACCTTCCGCGAATGTCTCTCCTGTTGTTTCTTTCAAATTATTATTCGCACTTACGTGCATGTTGTTCCGTACGTGTACTCGTTCGCCTCTCGCAAAGCCTTTGATATTCAACGCTTCAAATCAAATAAAAACGCCCCGTCTGTGTATGGCGAGCTTTGTAAGGCAACATTATGTGTTCTCGACGCGGAAATTTGAATAATACGTGTCTTGCACGTATTTTTCAAGAAAGAAACCCGTTGTGAACTAGAGGCCGATTTTTCGGCCAGTTATCTCTTTCGCTCTCTCTCTGTCTCTCTTTCTCCCTTTTTTCTACCTTCGAGAAAAGGTGACAGCAGTTATTTGTTTCACATACAAAAAAGAACGCATTATCTGCATAGCGAGTCTCTTTTAAACGTAATCTTACGTCGTCTTTTATACAAAGTCAGATATGGTTGCGGGCAATTTAACTTTTCTCTCGAGCATTCTTTTCAGCGTTATATTTCCAAAATTCCTGTACGAGAAAAACGAAGAATTGACTTCTAAAGTAAAATTTCCGCTAGCTAGTTGCGAATAAAATTCTTTAGAATATTTTTATCCTCTTTCCCTTTTGACTGATTCTTTCCTGCCGGAATGTTTCATGTCAAAAATTAAATAATAACTACGATACCGCCTTTTTCAACTAATGTCCAAAGATTAAAAATATCTGAAGAAAAATTGGTTGGCAAGTATATAATGTATGTTTATTAGATGTATCAAAGACATAACGTAAATAATCACAAAAAATTCAATTCTATGATATTGAAGCTTTTATTTCTTATAAGATTAATCAAACATAAACGTAATTTTGTCATAATTTTAATTTATGGAATTTTTAAGTGATTCTGAAATGCAATAAATAATTTTATATAAAAGCTATAATGATCACTACATTATGTAACAATCTGATAAGATCTTTTAGTAGTTATTTTATTTTATACACGCTTGTACACGCTAGAAATTTGAAAGTAAATTTGATTAAAATTGAAAACTCGTACGTGTCGGAGAGAAAGCATAGTGAAAATTGCTTCTTAGAGATGAGGAGTTATAAAGTCAAACAAACTTACGTGAACGAATTATTTACCTAAAATTCAGTGCATCAAATATACCTTTCATATGCGAACTTTATTAACGGAAAATTCTCTTCCACGGTCTAGCCTTTCCATGACCCGAGGGAAAATCCTTTCAACGAAAGCTCGGATTCGAAACGCCGAAAAATATGCCAAGCGATATAATAAAAAGGTGTACGCTTGGGAGTATACTCTGTGACAGTTTTGCAGCGAGCGGGATAGGGAGATGTGGACGCGGATATACGGATTTTATCGGGAAGACCACTTGAGAACTTTTCGTATCTTGAGAGCGTACCTGCATCGACTATCCTACGAAGAGGCATCGCGCGCGTGACGGATCGAAGCGCATCATCCGTCGAGGGCGGCGAGACTCCGATGCTCCACGTGTCATTATTTAGAATTAACGTGTACCGTCGCGGTCGGTTTCTCATCCGTCCGGTGATCGCTCGACGGCGGCGGCGGCGGCGGCGGCGGCGACGGCGGCGGAGGCGGCAGTGGCGGCGGTGACGACGATGCGGGAGTTTGACGCGGAAATTTCCGAGTGGAGTACCATAACTGAGATAAGTTACGAGGAGCAACGTCTCCCGGCATCCAAGTGAAATGACGGCGAAATGCGCGCGCGGTCGCGCGGCGGTAAGGCTAGCTGAGCTGGAAACGAGGGAGGGAGGGAGAGAGAGAGAGAGATAGATAGAAAACGAAAAAACTTTAAATCCATGTAAGAAGGAAGAAAGAGTGTCGTCGACGCTTATCCCGGAGATAAATGATTTCATGCTCAGCTTACGACGCGTCATCGTCGGTGTCCTCGTTTCTCTCTTCCTCTTTTTCTCTTCGTTCTGACTGGCCATTTCACCGACGCTGCTATTCACGACAGAGAGAGAGAGAGATAGAGAGAGAGAGAGAGAGAGAGAGAGAACGAAGGAGGGGGGAGAAAGAAATAAAAAAAAAAGCGATGCTTAGACGATGTGATACGCGCGCCTCTAAAGTAGGATACTGTTCCTTTCTTTCCGCGCTTCGGACGCAATGACCGTACTGGTTGACTATAAAGTGAGTGCAGAAGTGATTTTGCAGTTTGGGCAGAAAATCGGCAGCTAATAATTCTCGATGATAAGTTTATGTTCGCGCGCGACTGACATAGTTGTCCGGAAATTTCGTGGGGCGATACTCCGATGATCGATCGTTCAAAGTTAGCGGCTGGGCTGATGCTGATACCGGTTAAAATTACCGTTCGACCGTATCGGTGCAAGTTTTAGGTTTGGATTATGTAAAATATATATAGCAAAGTTTATAATTCAATACGTTGGATTTCGGCATACTGTTGTCAAAGCAGAATACATGCGTAGCTTTAATGTGTTCTCGTAATAGGAAATCTTAAAAAAACCTCGCATGTTCACTGAAAAAAAAAATTCTAGGTAAACTTATAAGATGTATTTAGTAATGCAATTTTTGAAATATTTAGTTACACTGTTAAACTCATAGTGTCAAATTATACTCAATTTGAGTCATTTTTAATTATTTTATAAGTCGCCATTGCTCGTACTCAATATTTCATTAATTTTGACTAAAAGGAAGGTAGAATTTTGAATAACATGGAAAAATTAAATTAGATAAATTAATAACATATTGAGTAGGAGCAAATGCGACTTATAGCAAATCGGAGTGTAGTATTACTAAATATAATGATAATAACAAAACATTTGATAACAATTATGAACATTTCATTTTTATAACATTATTTTGTCATAATGACTTACATGTTTAGTTGAAACTTTTTATTTCACCAAGTTGGTAACTTTTATCAAGACTGAATTATTATAATCAATTTTTTTTCCAGTGTTTAAAGAAAAGGGATCTACTTCCCTTATATTTTAACAAATATATTCTATCAAGAAATGTATCGAATATATATATATAAACTTCGATACCTAGCGCGTTTTATTATGTAGAAGGTACACTCCAATGAAACGTCCTATGCATCTTCCACGTAATAGGAGGGAAGACGGGAAGAAAACGTCGGGGATTTTAATATTTCGTGCGCTTGAATCGCCAATACCGTCCCGCGTAACACATTCCGATGGATTCGACATGAATGTATTATCAGGCCATTCCCGCGCTGTCTAGATCGAACGGCCGGCGTTCCTTAAAAATGTATCCACCGGCCATTGACGTCAAACGCTGAACGAGATCGCAGGTAGTGCCACGCCCGATAAGTCACCCGAACGGATCTCGTTCTCCTGGTTTCGCAATAAGAAACGGAGGGGAATATCCGGCACGTGACGTCGAGCGACCCGATTGCCCCGAAGACCTGACGTCACGTGTAACAGCAAACAAATTGGAATACACGCGCGGGTATAGTGAATTACAGTGATTACGCCGCACGAGGACTGGCGAAAAAAAAATTCCGTCACAAATGAACGAAACGTTAACGTTATCATTAAGCAGCTGTTTACGTATCTTGCGTAACATCGGAACTTCTGATTAATTGGCTAATCAGGTTGGTTCTATTATCATGTAGGCGAGTTTACGGTTAATATTGCCCGAAGAAAAAAAGAGGATGATTTATCGTTGAGGTCGTGAACAACGAGGAACAGCTCAACGCCCGTGTTGATCTATATCGCACTTTTATTTGTCCGCACGGTTGACGTTGCACTAACGAGTAGACCGTAGTATATTCCGGTACACTTATACCACTCCGATATATTCATCGGTATGCAAAATCGCGCTTGATATTCCGCCTGACGTATAAAGCGCGTGATCAATATGCGAGAATATTTTCGCTTTACGTCTCCCTTACCGCCTTTATCTCGACATCGCGCTGGCAGCCGCATTCGCGAATCGATCCGCGCCGTGGAAAATTCGAGGAGTGGAACGCGAATTTTCAATCGACGACGGCGATGTTCCTTATTGTCGGGCGCATTTCCATATTTCAGCATCTTACACAATACCGGCGATGTGCGAGGATTTTTACATCCCTCAATGGAGCGCGGTGCAAGAAATTATGAAATTCGCCGCGCCGACGGAGATACGAACCGCTGCCGCTAATTTCATCGCGCTCCTCTCTGTGTTAAATAAAATTAACATTTACGAACATATGGCTTCTCGCGGATTTAGATTACGGTTTTTTTTTATCTTCCTTTAGAATCTCTTCCCTTCGTCACGGTCTGGCAAGCGCTGCTAGATTATATTATAGCGATACATAAATCGAATCGGATATAATATATCTTATCGATCGATTTTCCATTTAGGAACTTAATATACATGTCACGTTTCATAAGAGATATACATAAAACAAGACGTGAAAAGTTGTAACTGCAACTCCAAGAAGACATTTATTGCTACGTAATGTTACGGTTATTAATCACTGTTACGTATCGATTTCGAATCAAAGTTAAATAACGCATACGCTACTTTGTGAGATAACAGATACGTTGCTGAAAATTTTCAAAATATACAGCCGCGATTAATAACATTTAACGAAAAGGTACTTTTCGTATCAACAACTCGTATATATTCCTTTTACAAAAAAAAAAAACATTCAGACAGATCAATGAATTTTACGTATTCGTGAAGCGTCTAAAAACCGATCTAATATTTTAGCCCTCTTTTAAACAGCTTTTCCTTCTGTCCATCTCGCTTATCCCCTCCTCCTCCTCGCGATGCTTCTCGATTCATCGTATTAATTCTCTCTCTCCCCCTCCTTCTCGTTTAGAGAAGGTTATATTAATTTTCTCTGCCCCTCGCTGCAAACTCGCTGTACTAATTTTCATAGCTCCGGCGCAACGTAATACCGTCAGACACATCGTCTCTTTACGCCGCGTTACATCGCGAAATATCACCGCGCTCGCGCGCGTGCGACACGACGGCCAAAGACACACGGGCGAGAGGGTCTTCCCGGAGTTTCTGAAAAAGGATCCCCGAAGCCCGCCGCTACGCTGAAAGGCAATGTTATTAGCACGACGTACGTCGTCGTCATTTCCGCAAAAAGCGCGGTGGGCGAGGCGGGACGTAGAGCCCGGCTGAACAATCACAGTCCCACGCTCCTTACACACTCATTCGCGCGGCCGGCTCTCCCAAGAGCTCGTTCGTTTCGTTCACATCCTGCTATTCACAGGGCGTCTATTTCTTCGGTCTTCTTCCCCCTTTTTTTCCCCCGCCCGTATTTCTCTCTTTTTCTACTTCGTCTCACCTCTCTGTCTTTCTCCTTCTTCGCTGTACGATTTAACCGTCTTCCTCGACAAGCCGTACACGGCGGCGGCGGTGAACCGCGACTCTAGGCACTTTGTAAGTAATTTAATGAACGAATCGAGCGTCGTCATCGCGTCGACACCGGCGTTGTCGTCATCGTCGCCGGTGTGTCTCGTGCTCCGTAGGTGAGTTCAAGGTCCATTTCGCCGCCGGAAGTGTCGAGGACCGATAGAAATCCTTACCCGCTCGCGCTGTCGTAAAGCACGGTTTATGGGTGCCGAATAAAATTGCGGAAAGCTAATCCTCTCCCCGCGCGATAGATATATATATATATAGTATATACATATATGTATGTATCAATTTCCGTCACAGTCGCCACCGATAGCCGATATTTTTCGTACAGTGGCAAGATGTCACAGTGATCGTGCGTTAGCCTCTCTCGACTACGAATTCCTTTACGCCAACTCCTTGGAGTAGCTTCTTACATATATATGTATGTATGTATATATATATATATGTGTGTGTGTGTGTATGTATATATGACAAGAATTGGATATTCTGGTATTAAAACTTAAATTAAACTTTAAAATTAAACTTCTAGCGGGAGAAACAAAGTGCACTCTACAAATAAACAGTAAAGGGAGGTTCTCGCGAATTATAACTTTAGAAATTAATTATGATTATAAAAGAGAAGGTAAAAGTACATTCTTGTCCCATAAAATTAAACGCTGACAACTCAGACTGTATATCAGTGACATCGACAGAGATACGGACCGGTGCAGTTTCGAACTTTCATCGGAGATGTCGAAAGCACATTTCGATGTCTCGAATTTCTGTTCTATCTCATGTCATCTCCTCCGCCCCTTTTTGCGTCATCTTATTGCGCTTCTTGCCTATTTGCCTTTTATTTCAACGACGTTGTTGTAAAGAACCTTAGAACACGTACAGCAACCGCATTCCTGCTACTTCTTCTCTATCCAATTTTCCGTATTTCATCCCGGCCGCAACAGGCGCATCTTTTTTTTTACTTTGATTTCCAGCAACGTAACTCGCAGGAAGTGCGTCGGGTCACGTCCGCCACAGAGTTTACGTCCGCGTAATACGCCATTGTGTCGATACGAATTACTCCACGCGAGACATTGGCGAAAACGTGCCCCATTTCGGTTTCTCCGACTTTCCCAAAACCACGAAGACTTTCTCCCGCAATCAGCCTCAGAACGTCGCAGGTCGGTCGAGGGTCTTATTAACCTCGAGGCTCTTCCAAATCGAAATCTTGATTATTCGTGGACGAGGTCGGTAGCAAGTAGGGGGCAAATAATATCCGTAATTCCACGGGGAAGTCACGGGAAATAACCGCGCCGCTATCCGATGGCGATCGCCACCGCGACGATCGCGTCGTCGTCTTCGTTAGCCGGCCGAGTCGAATGCCCGCAGCAAGGCGAGTGAAACGAGCGGCCGGCTGTTCTATCGAGCGAGAAAATTTCGGAACAAAGGAGAAAGGGGAAAGAGCGACGCGGCAAGAGGCAGAGAGAGAGAGAGAGAGAGAGAGAGAGAGAGAAAGAGAGACAGAGCGATTACACGGATAGATGTTATTGAAAAAGTTTCGCATGCTAAAATTTCGAGCTCGAGCTCTCCGCGAAACGGTTGCTGCCGCAGCGACTCTCTGCGGTATTAAACGACTCGCCCTCTCTTCTATTTCCAATACGTGTGCCGCGAAGCGCGGGACTCTCCGATCGCCGTGCGCTTCGCCCTGATCTTGCTACGAACGCTCTATTTGGTCGCAATTTCCGTTTCCATCTGTCTCTCGTCGAGACTGCGTCCGAACCTGTATTTTTTTTTCCTTTCCTCTCCTCCCCTCCCGGCATACGCACCGCTGCAAACGAAATTTGATGCATACACGGTCCCGATCGAACGTTCCGCGGCCCACGGAAGATTTAGTGGCCGCAGAGTCCGCCTCTTAAGCAATTGTTCCGCTTCGCCGTAGCGTGTTACACGTTCGTCGAATCGTGATCGCGATCCCGAGTCAATCGACCTGTCGTATTTCGATTACAGACGACCCGTATCCCACTTGTTATTAGACCAATCGACTCGCGAAATCTATTGTCCCGCGCTCGATATGTCGAGGGATCGCGCTGTACATTTAAAACGATCTGACCGTTTCCTCGTAAGCGTCGAATAGCTTAGCGACGAGCATTTTCGAGGCGAATGGGGAATCTATTATAATCATAATAATGCGTATTATTAAACTACGCGGTATATACGAAACGCGAATTCCAGAAATGCTAACATATTTCCCAGTTAAAGTTATATCAAACATATTGTTGTTATACTAAAATTGTGATATTCTAACATAATTTTCTGCAGTAAAGTTCAGGACACCGTTTTCGTAATTTTAGAAATTTTAACATCAAATATAGCCAAGTCCTAAGTATAAACTCTAGAAAGAGAAAGAAAAGTCTACTCACTTATTACAAAAATTGATTTCGAAATTATTTTGTCTTGTAAAAGTTTCTCGATAGAGATTTTTAATTATCGCGACTCTTCTTTTAGTCATTTGTAATTGTAGTTCTGATTACAAATACAATGTGTATTTATTTTATTGTATTTACACACATCTATACATATATAATATGTAATTTCAATTTTTACTTTACATCATACACATGTAATTCTAATTCGTTTGTTAATTAATTTCTCACGTTATATTCGATCAGTTTTCGATTAAGAACTCCATTAACTTTCATTTATCTACGTAATAGATGCATCTAAATCACTTGGAAACTTCCAAGTACTGGGACTAGAAAATTCTCGATAAAGGGATTACGACAGATGGATACTGTCTCGAAAATCTTGGATAGAATCCATCGAATCGCGAATTAGACGAACTTCGTGTCGGGGAGAGCGCGGGAGGGAGAGATCATTGATCATATCGTCCTGATCCTTCCGTGAATCACGCTTAACGCTCGCGACGCTACGCTCGCCAGGATTGTTCAATCTACTCCAAGTATCTCAAGTCTAGTGTGGGGATAGATGGAAAAGTTCTTTAAGGGTGTGCTTCCCGGGAAATCGAAAGCTTCTACGAGTACTCTCTACGCGTGCAAAGAAATTTCCTGAAAAATCATCAAACAAAATCGGAATGCATCAGTTGCAGGTAGAAAACAAGATTCAAATAATACGGCCTTCAAAAGCTTCCTTTTTTTTTAACTGCTTAAATAAGTCAATACTATACATTTGTGTACACCAAGATTATTACTTTATTCTATTGTATAATAAAATTCTCCCACATTTTTTGCCGAGGAGTATTAAAATTCGCAACACGGATTATTCTGATGAGAACGAAATGCATATTGTTTAAAATTCAGTCTTGGCTTGATAAAAATTTAAATCAAACAGCAAGATAATAACTTTTAAATTAAAATGTAATGAAGAAAGACTGTGAATTTCAAATGAAAATCCATTCAAAAAAAAATCCATAGTCAAGAAGAAAATAGATGACTCGGATTTTTCTGCGATAAGACGGATGAAAAAAAAGATCAATAAATTTTATACCTATGAATAAAATCAAAGATATCGCTGCAGACCGCAATGCATTTTTAACAAAGCAATCTCGGCGAATCTGTAACGAAAGTAGCGAACGTAATTGCTCGAATATACATCGCGTTTCTCAATGACTACGAGCGGCGAATAACAAGCGAATCGTTAAGGCAATCCACGCTCCCTTCCGTTTCCGGCATCAAAAGACGATGCCGATGTTCGTCTCGCGAAAGAAAGGAGCCCCGGGAAATTGACGGGACGAGAGAAAGAGTGAGAGAGAGAGAGAGAAAAAGAGACAAAAAAAGGAGAAGAAAGTGTGGCTCACGATCGATGTTGCTGTTTGCGTTGAACGAGACTTCGCTTTTCGCTTCATCTTTACTACTTGCTTTGATTATTCATTTTTTTTCATCTTTCTCCCATAAATTGCCTTAGGTCTCAATTTTCAAAGGGCTTTAGGAGTGCTCTCCGCCCCTCGCCACTCTTCCTTTCTCTCGTATTTACATCCATTACCCGACGTATCTAGCACGGCGATTATTATTGCACAACGAGACGGCGTCGAGAACAAACAGATTTCAGCCTCTAATGCATTTTCGCTCGCCCTATTGCACCGCCTGGCACCGAAGTAATACCTTTCGCCTTGTAAGCGAGAACCTGGGAACAATTTTGCGGAACAATTTCGCGCGTACTACAGGCGGCAAATAAAAACAAGGAGTGGACGATACTCTCTCGAACGACCCCCTACCCCTACCCCTCGTTCGTTACTCGACGCCGTTTTTCAGATTCCGGAATCGTAGCCGCATATATTACCGCCGGTCGGGAAGCAACATCGCATATTATGGCAAGCGGGCGCAAAAACAAACTTTGTAGGCGCGCCGTGTAAGTTACGATCCTCGCGAATATATAGAATAGTTCCCCCGGGGACTGCATCCCGAGTGTAGTTGAGAATCCACATCACAGAACATCTTTTTGACCGAGCGTATCTCCGGGAAGACAAACCTCGCCAAGTCCTCTGATAATTGCGTCGATAATCGCGGAACTATGTATATTAAATATGTAGGAAATTAAGTTTCTTAATTAAGAAACTTTATCCCTTTACAGAATCTTCTCTCGAGATTTCATTGCAATGATAGTCCAACGTAGAATAAAAGGCTAGCGAAAAGTCGCGATAAAATGAGCGCTAAGAAGTCGATTTTATAATCTTTGATGAACAAGAATAAAACAGTAGATATTCGAAGGAGCTCTGCGACATTGTGTAAACGCGTGTCTTCCCGACGTGTACGACAGCGCAATGCGCGTGCGACGAAAGGAGAAGAGAAAGGAAGAGAAAATTTATGTAGGATTTTCTGTAATTCTTACGTGACTTCCATAATCTCGCTGTTTTTACTGCGTACATTTCTCGTGGTGTCGCGAACGACCGCCATAGATTTCGGATTATTTCCAACCGTGGATATTGCCACCAGTCTTCTCGCAACAACCGGCCCCATTACGGCAATAATAAACGAACTTCGTATGTCAGCATATTTGTCGAGTACATCGAATTTTCTCGCGACTTGCTCCGACAAAGTAGAAAGGAGCAACCGTGAGCGTGCGAGTGAATGTCCGGAAAATAGAAGTATGGAAGTACAGATATAATGATAGAGACAAACTGTTCTTAAAGAAAAATAACTAGATAAAATCTAATAAGATAAATCAGCAATCGATTTTAGCTTAGTTTTTTTTCGCAGTTGATAAATGCCGTTTTCTTTTTTATATAAAATCACAACCTTAGACAGTTTTCTAGTTTTCTTTATTAACAATATGTAATATGATAATAAGATGTGCTTTATTAAATAAATTATTACAAAAATAAAATTGATTAACAGTCTGTACAGATTTAAAAAAAAATGCCTAAATACTTTTGGAAAGAATATTATTTTCTAACATTCGCCATCTGATGGACTTGTAATATAAAAATTAGATAAAAAATTAGAATTATGTTCATAATTATGACTATATAATTGTGAACATAATTATGTACATAATTATCAGATAAAAATTATTTAAACATGTTTAATTTGAATAAATGTATGTTTATATTCCACATTTATTTTTGCTAAATTTAAACAAAAGAATTGAATAAATTATCAACATTATAAAAATATTATAAATCTCGATAGAATAATAAAGTAAAATAGAACGTAAAACTCAATGTGCTCGATATATGAGATTAATGAAATTTTCGTAGAATTTATTATTTCAGCTCGCCGGCAGTTACGATCGAAAAACAATTTTTCCACCCTTGTGTGGTTTATGATCAGAAATTTTCGAAGTCAAAGTAAATGATCGCACGTTTTTGATTAAAGGAACGGCAAGCGTCAAGAAAAAAAAGCTCTGGAACTGCTTCCCTTTCAAGGGAAGTAGAATCTCGCTGCGCGCGTGTTTCTACTCCGGTTGGCGACTATCGATTCTCCTTTACTTAGAGCACAGATACCCACGGCGTGGTAGCAAAAACTCCCTTACTTGCAGTTCTTTAATTTATGTTAACTGAAAGCTCAGAAAATCGGGCGGGTTCCAAAGTTTTTTGCCATTCCCTCGCATAGAAAGTCCGGTCGTTACTCCAACAACGTTTCGAATAAGTAAAAGTATCGCGATCCTAATTTGTAACTCATTTAGGTTGGGTTTCTTCAAACAAAAATTTTTAACTTTGCCTAATATCCTTAACTTGTAAGCGTGCATCGTCCTCCTGGGGGGAACAAGTTCGTCGCATACCGAGTCGCGTACATATACATGTGCGCGCGCGTAATCCCCGCTAACTGCGATAGAGTCAACGAAATTCGAGCTTCTGTCGAAAATGCAACATCCGTGATGCAACCCGTCAATAATCTGCTTTAAATGCTAATGCGTCTCGTTATCGCATCTTCCGTCTATCGTATCGTCGCCGGCGAAACCAATTCCACGCTCGTCTCTCCGCTTATGCAAAATGCACGCGTGCAAGTCCCGCTCGATGCTAGACGAGAGGATGTATAACGTCAGCCCGGCGTCATGCGTTCACGTATATTTCCCTTTCCACCTTTGCGACCTGCGAGCCGTCCGCCAGGTTGACGACCGCTACTGCTGCGGCGCGGTCGTCCTCTCTCGCACGAGGCTCGCCATCATATTCCTATTTGTTTATACAAAAGGTAGGCTCGGCTGCGGGGCACACGTGCCGGTTTTATTAGCCCGGCACGCCTTCACGACCGCTCGTTATTGCGTGGAAATGCGTCGCTCGCGATGCGCAGGAATTATTAAATCACCCTAGCCTGTCGTCGTCGCCGTCGTCATCATCAGAGCGCCAACGTCCGCGACGGGGTCTACAATATTCACGAATTATTGAAAGCATCGTCAGCGAGGGAACGCTTGAAACCCCATCTAGCTATAGTAGGCCGGAAAATTCTCGCTGTTCCCGGGCTTTCCGCGAAAAGCTCGAACGTGAGGAATAGACGGTAAAATACTATCTTTCTCGCGAATTAATTTCCGTTCGGAGAAAAGTTTCTCGGTGAATACTTGTAAGATTTTTAACTCTCCCGTTAAATACATAGACGATCTTTATAGAAGCAGTTTTTCTCGAGCCGGAGATCTTTTTTTTTTTATATAAATGTGCAAATATAAGCGAAATAAAGAAGCTAGAAAATCGTAAGCAACGGGCGGCGCGATAAGTGGCATAATAGCAGATAATTGATCGTAAAAATGCTGTGACTCCTAATGACTGAAACACACCCGGCAACCGAGCCACCGTTCTTTGTCTCGTGTAACCAAGGCAATTCGGAGCACCAGGCTGACGTGGCCGGCCGGCAAGGAGGAGGCTACTTATGCTATATTAACGGTGACCCCAAAGTTCCTGACCCGAGTCCCGGGACCCTCAGAGCGGATTTTTATTCCAGCGAAACAGATGGCGATCGCGATCGCAGAATTTCCAATGGGCTCCCTTATGCGGCTCTTTGTGCGCACTACGAAATAGAGGCGCGTACGCTCATATTAGAGGTCGCCGTGGAGCCCCATAGACGCGCGCGCAGGGGGTTTATCCGTACACAATCGCACCCTCCATTACCTCGCGATGTAACGAGTGGGAAACGCTTGAATATCGCGCGACCTGCTCGACTATTCAGGCCGTATAGTCTAAATATCGCGCGACAGCACGAGGCTAAATGCTATTTGTATACCGTTGTGTTCATCCCAGTCGGCGATTAAGAGCGACGTTCCGCGCCATAGGGAACGCAATTTGGCACCCCATTTTTTCCTTTCGACCTTTCGCGTTTCAAAAGTACCACCGGAATAATGAAAGTGGATGCTAGAAACAATTTCATATAGGTATTATTAACTTAATATCACTAACCCAACAAGATTGCAATCTTGTAGCAATATTGCTACAATGTAGCTGTAAGTTTTGTGCTGTATGGGAAGGTGTTCTGAATATCAAAATTCTTCGTGATTTTTTTACATATATCATATACATATGTTCATTTTATATGAGACTTATACGTAATTTATATTTCAATTTATTACATATGCGAAGTGAGAAATGCAAAACTAATTTAGAAACATACTTTTATTAAATATACTTTTCCATTTGAAAAATATTCACTTGAGAGATTTCTCTTATTTTAAAAAGAATTCTTAATTTAAAAAACTTTTCTTATTTCTCCGTATTATTAATTAATACCTTTGAGCGTCTAAAAATGATAATTTATCGTCGGTCTGTTTCAGTCGTATATTTTCAAAAATTATATATTCAAATATATGTTTTTTTAAATACAAACATGTTTTTAAAAATAATTTTTGTCTTCGAGTAACAGATTTATTATTCACTATTATTTTTGTAATTGATATAGAAATCCTGTAACTTTTTCATATTTATAACGATTCCTTAAACAAATTGATTGGTAAAAAAGAAGAAAACGTACAGAAGATTGTTCAATTCAACAAGAGAAATTAATAAACATGTCACATGAAGTTCATGCGATATGACGGCACCAGATTCAAAAGAAAAAAAAATGGATAGGTCGGCGATACCTCGTATCTATAAATCAGCGTTGCCTTCATCGAGGCAATATCATTTCACCGATTGCATACCGAATGCGAGCCAACGCGATATTACATTTTGCGATATTCCGCATTCAAAAAGTTTTATCTGAGACGAGTTAATAAATCTGGTGCCGTGCGTTCGCGCGAAAGAGAGGAACAACGGAAAAGAGGGAACGCTCGACGGCGTTTTACGCGAGATGCTGCGGCGAATCGTGGAGAAATAATTTCATTAAACTACGTAATTGGAATTGTTTCGAACGTTCACCTCGCGCACTGCCGCCGCTCCGCTCATTTCATCCCCAAGATCCCGTACGACGATCGCGCACCCGTAAAATAAATACGTCGCACTAAGCCGCGACGTCTTTACACGTCGCGCGTATTTTCTCGACCATTCTGTTTCTCTACCCTTCGCCGTCGTATTATTTCTTCTTGCAGTGGCGCAACTAGAATTCCTGAACCCTTATGCAAAGCTTACCGAGGAAATTCCTCACTTTTCTCTCCATCCCTTCCTTCCCCTCCCTTTTTTCCGTTAACCAAAATGCCACCGTCGTTGTTCAATATCTCCAAAAATGTATTAGTGTTTTAGCATGTTACATCTTAGACGACGTCTATTCGAAAAAATTCGTCAGACGTATTTATTTCTTCAATACACTGAGAGAAAAATATAGTTACTTTTGGCCCAACCATAATTTTATAATATTTCTAACTGTAAATATGATTAACTTAATTATATGCATCATTATGTTATTATGCATCATTATGTATCTCATTTTAACATTATGTTAAAATGAGATAATTCTCGTTAGAAATATTATAAAATTGTGGTTGAGGCCAAAAGTAAACATATTTTTCTCTCGTAGAAATAAATTAAAATCGTATTCAACACTCTACACTGAAAAGAAATCTGGTTAAAAATTCTAGTTATTATAAATAGAACTCAATACTTTATAACTTATAAAATATTAAGTTCTATTATAATAACCAGAATATTTGATCAATCCTACAAGATTTTCTGATTCGTCCGTTTTTAACCAGAATTTTTTTTTTCAGTGTATGAAATAAAGAAATTAATAATTTATCGTTCAAATGATAAAAAATTAACAAAAACTAATATTACAGGTCGATGTCGCTGCGAAGTTCCACAAATAAAAACTTCTCCTCTATCCTCGCACACATATGACTTTCTCCTATGCCGGGGAAAGGGGAAGAGGGAGAGACATCTCCTATGTCTCGTCTGTATTCATCGGTATGTATGCTTCGCTCATTCCCGGCGTACGACAGTCCCATCTTCTTCTCCGTTTGCAGAGCGAAACCGAGAAGGAAGAGATGTGGAAGGATATAGTGCCGAAGGAAGCGATGGCCGAGAAATTCAACGGGCCTGAATCCTGCATGTCCCGGGGCTGCTCTTTCGAGCGAGTTATGCATGTGCATTGCGGCGCCGTACTATATACATAACACCTGGCGACGGCGAACTACGAGCCTTCTCTGAACGTGAGCAGACGATGAGGACGTCGACGACGACGAACCAAGGAACGAGTGAGCGAGGAAACAGGAATTCAAGAAGCTTGGTTCCGACGCGCCTGCCTGCCCCGGGGGCAAGCGTGGCTCCTTTTTGGGCTCGTTCGTTCGCCTTCTTCTCCACTTTCCTTCCAGCTGGTTAACTACACAGACAGGAAGTACGATGAAGACGTCGGCGAGATCGCCGAGTCTTCTACATAAACGGTTTCTTCCCACCGTCACAATCGCTGCCGCCACCGTCGTCGCCGTCACCGTCATCACCGTCGATCAGGTACAGAAAGGTCCTGGCATGCAGCCTACCGTGCAACAGTGAAGATCGTAAAGTGCGGACGCGATTTCTATCAAATCATTTAACGACGACGGCAGCGGAACGATTCGAAGAATGCAGGGAGAGAGAGAGGTAGAGATACTAGTCTACTCTGTTAAGTTGCCGGCAGGGTCTTTTCTATTCTGGTTGTATGATAATTGCAACCCGCGTCGTCAAAGAAATCGATGCGCTATGCAGCGAATAACTTCTTTTGAAGACATTAAATTAATCCGTCATTCGTAGATTGTTGGGTATTCATCCAGAATTAATAGAAAATTTTTGCGCGAAGTACTCATCTCGAATATGATAAGCGAGATCTTTCAGCAGAAAATGTACAAAAATTTGCGATTATGTGTTTTCAAACCTGGACAGATACCTTTTATCCTAACTAAAGACAATTAGATATTTAGCGAAAATCTTATATAATTTTTATTAATAAATGGAAGATTTATCTGTATGTATCTGTATTATGTATGTATGTATGTATAACATATATTATTTTGTAATTCTTTTAATTCGATATTTGTATCGATAGAAAATATCTGTTTTGTGAATATTCCTTCACATTAATTTTCATATACTGAATTAACCAGAATTTTAAGAATCGTTATTATAATAATTTTAAGTTTCAAAAAAATCTAAACTCTTAAAAATCGGCAAAGAATCAGGAGAACATAATTGGAAAGAAGGTCGCACTATCTAAAATTCCAAGAATTCTTTACGTTTCCATTTTCTACATTTCCAAGAATTTGAGATTTTAAATCGCAAAAATCTAAAATCTCGAAAAATCGACAAAGTAACAGGAAAACATAATCGACAAGGAGGTTGTATCTAAAATTTTAAGAATTTTTAATTTTTCCAAGAATTTTCTATATTTCTAAGAATTTTTTAAATTTCGTAGAATATAAGATTTCAAACTGCGAAAATCTAAACTCTCAAAATTTGACAAAGAATCAAAAGAATATAATTGAAAAGAAAGTTGCACTATCCAAAATTCCTAAAACTTTACAAGATTTTCAAGAATTTTCTACATTTCCAAGAATTTGAAATTTCAAACTGCGAAAATTGAAAAAAAATATCAGAAGAACATAGCAAGAGGACTGTAAGCACTGTCTCAAATTCCAGAAATTTTCCAAGATTTCCAAGAATTCTTTACATTTCCAAGAATTTATTACATTTCCAAGAATTTTTCATATTTCTAAGAATGTTATACGTTTCCGAGAATTTGATGTTTCAAATCGCGAAAATCAAACGTCTAGAAAATCAACGAAATCAGATGCAGAAGAAATAAGTCAGCAGAAAAATATAATCGACAAGGTTGCATTATTATAAATTCCACTCAAACAGCAAAAATTCTTATTTCTAATTCTTGAAAATAGATAGAATATTAAAATATAAGGATTATATAGGATTACGATAAAACAAATCGTAACTCCAAGCATTTTATTCAAACGAACTTTTATAATTGTTTTTTTCATTTGTTTTATCTTAATAATGTAATTACTGTCTCATTAATACATAATTAATGTAATCCGATGTACAACTTAATATTGAATTTATTCTTCTTAGCAATAAATATTCGTCATACATTCACTTGAAAAATTAAAACAGTAACTAAAATATTTTAATATGATTTAGATGATAGTTTCAACACTTTGTATACAGAGAGTCCCATCTGCATGCCACGTTAAGGCAAACAGTAATTTGTCATAGCCACATCACGTCCACGAAATATACCACACGTTATTTAAAACAAACTCCAGCGAGCTTTCACGCTTCAAATAATAATACTAGCCAAGCATTTCTCTTCTCTCTTAACATTCTACAATCGTTCTCCACCACCTACAGATTTGTAAATCAATAATATTTTCAATTATCCACCACTAATATTTTTCCTGAATTAATATTTACCAATATTTACCAATATTTACAAGTTCCGGTATCCGCATCTCCCATTTACATCTATACTTTTTTTACGTACTCTCAGGGGAACGTAAGATTCCGCGTATAATTACGTGGCAACGACACCGCCCCTATTTCTCTGTCTCACAATATAGATACGTTTTCTAATTAAATCTCGCAATCGGCCGTCCAGCGACGATCCAATTGCGATCGACCCGCAGTTCGCACACCGACAGCGAAATAGAATTTCACGTATAGTCAATTCTTCATGCCGATCCACTCGTAACACCCGAGAGCGCGCGCGAGTCCAAGTTGCGGAGCATCGGTTTTATCGATGGCCCGGTAATACGTTTTCGCGTGTGGATAATTAATCCGCGGCTCGATATCGCAGCATCGTCGCGGCTGCTGCTGCTGCTGCTGCTGTAATACCAAAGTAGTTACAGTTAAACCGATACCGACCATCATCGGAAGAGAGGGGAGGAATTTATTGCCCCAGTCGTCGACCCCGACCAACCATTCTGCTCTCTCTCGCGCTCTCCTCTTCCTCCCTTTCCGCTCCCCCTCCCCCCTCGCCCTTCTCTCTTTCTCGCCCCGTGATTATTCTTCAAACACCGCCGTTCTCTTATATGTTTAAACTCCGTTCCTTTTTTTCCCCTCCTCCTCCTTCCCGACGTCGCTAATGTAAGCCATTTGTTTCCTCGAGCTCGCGGCGCGAGTGTATATTTTCCGCTCCATCGTTGAATTTCAATGATGCCGCTGCCGGGGCACCCGTGTTACGCCCGTACACCGTCGCACGGGACTCGTAAAAATGTTCTGCGGTATAAAGGGTTCCCTGTATGTGCTCCTCGCCCCTATACGCGGTGCCCCTGCGTGCGAAATTCGGACAATGCCAATAACACGTGTGTACGACAATCGGCCGTGTCCCCCGCGCCTCGGATATTCGACTCGCTCGTATAACATGCGAAGTGTGCGGGTGGACGAATTCCATTGAAAATAAAAACAAAACAAAAAAGAATTATTAACGTGTCGCGCATCGCATTTAATCCTTTCAAAGCAAAAGTGAAATTACGAAAATGTTAGGACACATTATTTTTTTTTCTGAAAATATTCTCGCAATATGCTCGTTTAAATATTTTAAAAATATCGAATGCGAGAGTGGTAGGCGCATTACTTACCAAATATACGTCGATATTTAAATATGAATTTTGCTAATGGATACATGAAAATGTACATGCCATCTGCCAGCCATTATCCCTATGACTACAAATATAATCTACAAAAAAATTATCAAGATATGATTTCATGAAGCAAATGGAATTTCTTTTATTTTCTTTTGCTATTATCGATAATTCGAGATTTTTGTCGAATGTTTCTGGCTTTTTTCAACGTGCTTACGTACCCAAAAACCAAATTTTTGTTATAAATAAAAAAATTGATTTTTCTCCGAAAATATCATAGTAAGTTCGCAAATATATGTATTTGGGCTAAAATAAATTCAAAGTAAAGTTTATTTGTGATAATTATTATATTGAAAAAATATAAAACTAAATCACGATTTGATTGTAAAAGTCTTTCTCAAAAAGTTTTCTCCTTTCGTGGAATAAGTTGTTTTTGCGCTTCAGTTATCGCTGAATATTGCTTCAATGTTAATTCGTCTGTGTTTTCAAATTTTATGCGGTGCAACATTAATGCAACCGCTTCGCCCAAGACAGTAAATCGAGGATCGCTTGGTCGTGAAAAAGCAAGTAAACGCAGTAAACTGTGAGGTAATAAGTAACGGAAATCCGTTCTCAATCCACGAAATGAGGAGTTATCGAGAGCATGTTTTGTTGCCCGACGGGACAGCGAAAGGAAACAAAGAGAAGACGGAACGAATTGGTTAGTCCCGCAGCATCGTCATAGTCTCGTCATGGTATCATCTAGATGTGATATATCGGGAACAAAACTTCCTAGAGAACAAAAAGATAAACTCGTTTGAGGGAATAGAATCTTGTGTTATCCCAATCATGACCATCGAATCCATAATCGAAATTTATTATTGGCACAATCTTACAACACATTCTTATACGCAATCAAAATAAATATGTGTCTTTTATATAAAAAAAAACAATATATCATATTATATTATTTTCACAAATCATAAAAAGGTCTTTAATTTTAGTGAGAGTAAAGAACAGTAACAATAGCAATTAGTTTTTACTGTAATAATAAAATGCATCATCTTCTGTACAAAGAGAGATAGTGACTTTATATATAAATTTACTTATCTCCTGCGACAGATAAAAATAATAATCGCGTATAAAAGTTTGCTCTTTCTCGCAAAAAGTCTCTGATAACTACTTCTTAATATTCCACGGATATTTGTATCGAGTTTGTACTTGAACTTGATAATAGCGGCAAAGGAGATAACGTTATTGCGGTAATTGCTTTTTCCACCTCGTTTTCCGCGTTATCTTACAGCCAGTTCCGTCTTCCGATATCGAGAGGCGGAATCTTCGGATTTCGGCCGCGACATATAAATCCATCGTTACGGGGCACACCTGGGCGAAGTCCTCGCGCAGGCATTTCTGCTGGCAGTTCCCTTTACAATTCCGCGAGCGAACGGAACGTGGAACTCGCGGAGAACTCGTGACCCGCTTCGCGCAAAATTGCAGGTGTCGTGCACCAGTGGCGGGCACGGTTTCTCACGACACATTACGAAAAGACGTGTATTAACTGTAACCTTCTGTCATCCCCCCTCCTTGGCGACAGCCAAGGCGTTCACCGCCGCCGTAGTGAGCAGCCCCTTTTACCATGCTCATAAACGCGATTTGCACGCGATGCAACCACCTCGCGAGTACGACCAACGATATTTCCCTTTAAATCGATGCATCCTCCAACCGATGCAATTCGACCGACGTATAAAGGATACCCCGGAAAGTGCATCTTTAATCTTTGATGGCAGATTCCCCGGCCACTTCGAGTTGAATTTCTTTTTCAGCCGAACTTTTTTACGAGTTGAATTTTTCGTCGACGTAAATATCGAGCTCCTCAATATGGTACGGAGGAAAATAAAAAATTCCGTGTTTACTTTACTTCAGAAAATTGTAATTTGTAGATTGGTCATCAAAATGTGTTGAAAATAGTAAAAATTAAACAGTTTCGAAAGGAGAATTAATTTCAAAAGGAGGAAAAATCGAGAGGCCAAATTAATTAATTATTAATATAATTATATATATTAATAGATAATTATACAACACTTTCGAGTTGCCCATTTGTTAACGCTCTTAATTATGTGATCCATCAAAGTTTCATTTTCCTAAAACCGGATATTCCAAATTAGATTCCGAGATGCGTAATCGATAAATATGAAAAGTAATATAGTAAATGAAATTTGAGGATAGACTGGATTAAAGTTAACCATCGACAAGAAAGTAAAATGATTGGGAACAAAAATAACTGCTTCCTAGTGACCGACTGGAATGGAATTAGCAAAGAACGAGCGAGCGTGAAAAGGAGTTTTTAATTTAAAATTCGATGAACTTTGTGCAAATCTCATTCATCCATCGTGTCGGTATAATATTCAATAAAGTCATGGTGCGGCGTATTAAATGTATGAATATGCACTCGTTCAAAAGGCGAGCTCTTATCGTAACACGAGATACTTTTGCAGGCTTGCTATACGTCTGAAAAGCTGGGCAAAGTCAGGAAAATTGGAGAAAGCTTTCGCGCTGCGATGAATGGAAATGAGGTCAAAAATTATTTAAATGATATTTGTCTTGGTCTGGTATATTAAAAGTTACAATAATTCGGTTTATTATATTTCTTAAAATAGCAGTAGAGGTTATTTTAACCAACTAATAATGATAAAAAACAATAAATTCAATTAAGAAAATTAATAACTTGTTTTTATTTTAAAAGAGTCACGTTATAACATACATTTTTTACTTTAAAATTTAAAAAAGGCTCAATTGTGTATTGGGAGACTCGTGTATCAATTTCGGCCAATAAACGCGGAAAACTTGAAATTCTACGCCATGTACTTTTACCTCATCCGGACGAGGAAGAAATATAGCGCGCGTGCGATTTAAAACTAGAAAATACGACCGTGGGCGGCTATAGTCATGAGCGTTATCATTCTCGATGTTTGTACTTCGGATAACGCGAATGGTGGTGGTTGTCTGAAGGTGTTAGGTATGAAAAGCGAGAGGCCCCGTCGAGAGTTACCCTCCTTGTGGTGACATTCCGAAGAGAATAAAAGTCAATCTGTCGGAAGGAATCATCCGTCGACGGAGATAAGACTTGCCATAATCTCACTACAATTTTTTTCCCATCCATTCTCGATATCGTGCTCTCCCTCGTCTACTCGACCCGTTCGAACAACAAACTCCATCGTGTCAAGAAGATTGCATCTCGAGATAATCCCATCGAATAATGTATAAAAAAACAGCGTAAAAAGGCTAAAGTAGAAGTAATTATACATTATTTATTCGTAAAAATATTCGTAAAATTACGAAGTCGCGCTTCATCAAATTTTTGAAAAACCTTTTCACCGATGTAAACAGTGCGAGCATTAACGATTCACTCTCTCGACATCTTGAACAAAAAAACAGAAAAAAAAGGTAATACCGCTGTTTTTGTTTGCGTTCGAAGTATCATGTAATTTAAATTATTTGAGTTTGCAAATAGCTCGTTCAAATGCGTGAATGATGCAGCGATACTGTAATCGTAATGATGCGGTCGACGATTATTAGCGAATGAATGTTGTGGTCATCGTATTGCAGCGGCGCTCGCGATATCCGCGCACTCGCGAATCCGAATTATTCCATGAATGTCCAATCTATTTTCATTTATTTATTTTCAAGTGAGTTTATTTACTTCAATATTACATTCGCAGCTCCGCGATGACGATTTTTGATTGAAATATTCGCGCGGGCTTGTCATAAAAAGATAATAAACGTCAGTAGCCACGTGCGACGCCGCGAATATTATTCGGCGAATCCCGGCGAATGTCGCGGAATTCCGAATTCGCGAAAATGCGATTGCATTATGCCGTTGATGCGGCTGCTGACGCGGCTTACGATTTTCGCCGGGCGGCTTCCCTCCCCCCTTCGGGGCGCGTTATCGCGCCGTTAAATTCACCACACGCGCGATTTTAAATCAGAGCGTGTTTCAGCGCGGACGAAATTCGCCGGCGAACTCGCGGCGACGGCGCGGCAGACCCGCCGGTGAATTCCGCTCGATATATCGAACGTGGCGGGTCGACAGAACTACGGTGCGTGTAATCAGCTATTACACACGGCACTGGTGATGTCTACATTACCGCTAGGAAGCATTAACATAGCATTAACATAATACACATCTTGCGGAGCCGCCGCGCCCGCCCGCGCGGCGCGTACCGTAACGAGTATTAGCGAAGGAGGAGATTCTCTCTCTCTCTCTCTCTCTCTCTCCGGGAAACTCCAACTCGTACGAGCGAGGAACGAGAACATCATAAAACATGTACCTATCTGAACTTTATGAAATAATCGACGCGAATTTCGAAACTTGCCCGGGTCTGGCCACGGATTCTCATCTATGACAAATGAAATTCCATCGGGCACGGTTAATTATTGACGTGCTCGATGATGTTTCGCTAATAATAGCGCATAACGGTTGGAATTCCAGCCAGCTCACTTAATCGTCGCACACATCAGTTAATATTCAATTAACAAAATATATATTTTTTTATTAAAAAAAAATACGCGTCGCAAAAGCTACATATGTATTTGAAAAATTTTTTTAAACCGCAAAATAAAAGTTGCGAAAATTTTCCAAATCTTATGAATATTACGAAAAACTGCGTTGTGCGTGATGAAAATTAATCGAGGTTTTATTGTTACGCGAACCAGCAATAAATTACATTTATAAAAGTTATCGTCGTAAAAATTGTAACAATTTATTACATTTTAATCTTTTATTATCACTTTATACATGTTATTATTTATGGAATATTATTCTCTTATTTTACTACTTTTTATTTCATTATTCTTCGTTGTACGATTTTATCATCCGAGCTTTTTCATCCGACTCTTTACTGTATTCGATCACTGCAGCTCTATTGTTTTCTCGCGATATTATTACATTTCTTTTTCTGTGTATATATATATGTATATCAATTGCCCGAATCGACCATTGGCAAATGCAGGGCGAGAAAATCTATAAACGCGTCGAAAGAGCGTTTCGATTCCGATTACCTCGTTGCCATCATTGCGACCCCTTCTTGTACACGATTCCGTAATCGAATATCGGCGCTGTGACTGTAGGGTACATACAGCGTCAGTTAGATCTGCACTTATCACGGCGTGGCAGCAGCCCGCTCGTGCTCGTTATGTCGCGGACTTGGACTCGGGTTCGCGTTGCCCGGATCGAGATTCACACGTTGGCATTCGCGCGCCGCCCGCCCTTTCAAGCGCACTGGCGCTTTTGCCGTTCATAAAACGAAACGACACGAGTCGACTGCGACCAACAGTATTGGACTTCGGGCGTGCGCGACCCTCCGCCAACCTCTCGCCTATTGCCCACCTCTTCCTCGCTCGCTTTAACCTGCCCCGAATCGACCACGTACGAACCGATCCCTTTGTCACCGCATGGCTCTCCTGGCGACCACTTCGCTCTCAAAGAGCCAGCGGTATCGCGCACCACCGAAATTCGAGAGAGTTTCCTCCCAGAAGAGCCCCGGAGAATGGAAGGCGCCACTAACGTGTGCATCGCCGATCACGTCCCCCGGTGCCGGGCGGCTCTAGCAGTTTATAGGCGACTCGGTATAACGAGACGGGAACATATTACATAAGTGCCGACGATGGCGTCTTCGAGAATCGAGAAGATTGCCATTGATAGGAGCGTCAGACTCGCGGAGTAAATTTCCCAAGAGATGTAAGCTTCGTTCCAATTATCACTTACACGCTTGATATTGATTTTAGATTCCTTCCTTCTCCCAGAAGAAAGAAAAATTTATTAAAGTTAGGAGAAACGGGGAGGGTGCGGGGAAAATTGAAAGTAGAAGTGTCAAACTTGTCATATCTTTGGATAATTTTCAGTCAATCAGAAATCAGATGCGTTTCTAATTAGCCCTTTGTTGCGAGTGTCAAAATTTGGGACATGAATAGTTGAATGGGGGTGAAGGAAGCACTTGTTAATTATATAATATATATTATATAATAAAAAAGTAACATTTTTTAAAATCAATTTTTTATTTTCAATTCTTATACATTTATAATCAAGAGAGTTGAATTTTATATAATCTACTACTTTTTAAAAGTTAGGAGAATGAGAGGAGGAGCGAGGAAAATTGAAAGTAGAAGTATCAAACTCGTCATAACTTTGAATAATTTTCAGTCAATCATAAATCAGATGCGTTTCTAATTAGCCCTTCGTTGCAAGTGTCAAAATTTGAAACATGAATAGTTGAATGGACTGAAGAAAACACTCCTTGTTAACTATATAATATATATTATATATAATATAAAAAAGTAACATTTTTAATCAATTTTTTATTTTCAATTCTTATACATTTATAATCAAGATACCCAGTTGAATTTTATATAGTCTACTACTTTTTAAAAGATAATGAAAAAGACAGTATTAAAATTGAAAAATTTTAAGTGCGATAATAGAAATGAGATTTCTGGAGTGTTGTGTACACCCTACGCACACAACGAAGGGTTGAGAACGGGCACATCAAAGAGTCAAGTAATTATCGCAGACAAGACCCCCCCGTCCTACCTTAAAGTTCGTAGAACTAAACAGGTCTTTCTTTGGTTCTAATAATTTCTAAGAATTTCGCCGGGTCCATCAGTCTATGACACAATCCTATAATAGGAACAAAGTGTAGGAGTCGATAAACCGGATCTCAGCGATCAATAAACAGAACCCTCCGGGGAAGACGTCAACAAAAAGTTGTTTTCCGTCTAGAAGTGTGGCTCTTTAGCAGACGCTCGGACCTGTCTCAATGATCGAGTGGCTCAACCCAGATGACCGCTCGAGTGCGAAGGGTTAACTTGGGCGACGGCGGTGCAACGGGCTCGCTCTCCCACGAAGGGGAAACCGGCCGCGTCTCTTCTCACGGCGCGCGACGTAAAAACTAGTCGATCGGGAACGACCCCGAGTTGGTTCGAATTACGAGGCCCCGGTTCTCTCGCCCCGGCGCGGCCGACTCACATATGCAGATACGTGTACGCCGTAACCGCGAGGCTCGAGTTGGAGTTGGTGCGAACAAGTATCGGGATACTTTAACCGCGAGCCCCCGATTTTTCTCGTATCTCTCTGCCGATCGCTCTGGGAAAGCGCCGCCACCGCTGCCGCTTTTGATAAAAGCCTCGCCCGGAGGTGAGAACTCCCCCTACCC